>JAQPZY010001243.1:255000-262500 GCA_029931535.1 Margaritifera margaritifera | reverse complement strand
ATCAAACTGTTCGTTGTCGATTGACGTCCTTTTGGCTTGTTGATAACACCTAAAGACAATTTACCAAGTGTAACATATTCCTTTTATATTTGTACACTGTTTTAAATGGCTGAAAAGGAAAAGTATTGAAGGTATCTTTACTACGATCATAAATGTACAGTTGCTTTTATAATATCTATCAATTGTGGAAAAAAACTAAACTGGACACACACACACACACACACACACACACACACACACACACACACAATAAATAAAATGAAAAAATGGCTTATTGAACAATATACCAACATATTACACAAGCAAGCTAGAAAATGATTCCATAGAAAAGGGTCTTTGTATGTCACAGTTCAAATGTTTTTACGGTACAAGCGTCTGAGAATAAGGGAGATGACATGCACGATGCTTTCAGAGAAATCTTCAAAGAGAGAACGCCCAATAATGATACAGTTTAATGAGGGAAAAGCGTTTTGCAACAACAACAATAACAACAAAAAGAGTTGAGAGTTTGCTAGAAAAGAAAAACATTGTCTACTTTTCAACTTATTAAAGCACGAAATAACACTGTTGTGGAAAGGTTTAACAGAGCTCTGAAGACTAGAATGTGGGGGTATTTCAGTTTAAATGAAAGCAGAAAATGCAAAACTAATTTATGGATACAATAACACCTACCACACATCAATAGACATGACTCCGGTTGAAGCGAACAAGGAAACAAAAAATCCAGATCAAACGTATGGCTCTATTCGGGTACAGCTTACATTTGGAACACCTAATTTCAAACTCGGTGAAACATTCAGAATTTCAAAATATAAAACAATATTTGCAAAAGTATACATTACTAGCTTTACCGAGGTAGTATTCAAAATCAGGCAAATATAATTAGGTGATCCGGTTCTGTACACACTGGAGGACATAAAGGGGAAGGATATAGAGGACATCTCTTGCGAACAAGAGTTATATCTATACGACAAATAAGATGACTACTGTTACAAATCTAGGTCTTAAAATAATGTAACAGAAAGAAAGTGAAACCAACAATATATGTAAAATCAACAAACAATTTATTTCTCTGTAATTAAAATGAAAATTCAAAAGACACTTACAATTTGTGAATTAAATTCCAAATAATCCAAAATGTTCTAAACACAAACTAGAAATTATAGAATGTTCCGAATGAATGAATGTTCCGAGTGAATGAATGTTCCCAGTGAATGAATGTTTCGAATGAATGGATAGTCTTGGATGTCCTGATGTACCACAACAGTAGTCTTTAATGTCACGATGTACCACAACAATTGAATGTCATGATATGCCACAACAATAGTCTTGAATGTCGTGATATATCAAACGATACAATCCAGAATAGTTTTAAGAATGCCCACAAATATCCAAAAGTCATATATTTAAATCCAAAGGGTAACGAGCACTTTATGTTAATTCCAATGAGTGTTCAAACAAATAATTTCTTTCGAAATGTCTACAGCAATACAGCATAACAGCATTACGGCACAAACGAAACTCTAATCATAAAATTATTCCAAACAGACTGATCATAACAAAACAGGAATTCTTTAACGCAGAATTTAAAATTGGAATGATTATAATGTGTTCATCAAGTTCCTATATACTCTTTGCAAATGATCTTTTTTACAACAGGGCATGTGTCATCTAATGATCCACAATGCATTACAAACTGCGTTATTCGAGTGGAAAATCTCCAACAAATAGTCAACAACTCTGACTTTGAACTCAAAAGTCAGTAAATACCTTGTTGACATCTTAACCAAACTTAAAGTGCGACGTACTATTTGACCGTATTTTAAAAGTTTAGGCACTCATTATGCATTATATTTACATAATACTATACAAAGTTGACACGATCTTGAAGACCATAAAAAATAAAAGGTAAAAAGTGTGTACATGCAAAATGAAAAGGATATGATTAATCGTTTAACAATTGGGTACCAGCATAAAACATTATTCCACTGAAATAAATTATGTGCCAAAGATTAACCGCTCCTACGGAAGCGGAAGTACAATACAAAGATAGCAGTATTAATGATCATGAAAACGTTGAGTTTCTGAATGATAACAAATATCTACAATGTAATAGATGTGGACAAAAAACAACGCATTGGAAAATGAAGGAGTTAAAACATGCACATCATTCGAATTTATATTGATCACAAACCAGAAGGAGCATAAGGTACTTCCAAAAACATCACAGTTGAACAGCATAATGGTACACATGAAAAACGTGACAAGGCTACTAAAGTGTAAACAATGTCCGATTATGGTAATAAATGACATCACAGAGGAAGAGAAAAGAGATAACATACAACAATATGAAGCTGATTCAACTACATCTCGAGACAGATTAAAACAATAAATACAATGTAATAGACTACATGCTGGTTTAACTACATCTCGAGACAGATTAAAACAATAAATACAATGTAATAGACTGCATGCTGGTTTAACTACATCTCGAGACAGATTAAAACAATAAATACAATGTAATAGACTACATGCTGGTTTAACTACATCTCGAGATAGATTAAAACAATAAATACAATGTAATAGACTACATGCTGATTTAACAACATCTCGAGACAGATTAAAACAATAAATACAATGTAATAGAATACATGCTGATTCAACTACATCTCGAGACAGATTAAAACAATAAAATACAATGTAATAGACTACATGCTGGTTTAACTACATCTCGAGACAGATTAAAACAATAAATACAATGTAATAGACTACATGCTGGTTTAACTACATCTCGAGACAGATTAAAACAATAAATACAATGTAATAGACTACATGCTGGTTTAACTACATCTCAAGACAGATTAAAACAATAAATACAATGTAATAGACTACATGCTAGTTTACGCCATTTTTAACAAAATTTAAGGTAATTAAGATCAGGTAGATATTGATGCAATGATGAGGACATTTGCAATTCTTTCAAATTTCGAATTTCATTCAAAGAGGGTATAGCAGATATTTACATAAATACTCTGTCAACTATACATTTTTCCTTGACACGCCTCTTACCATGAACAATTGTAAATCATCAATAAAACCTTCAATCTCAAAGAATGACCACCCACAAAAGTAAGCAAAATCAGTTGATATGGGAAGGATTTTTACACAATCTGGATGAAGTCAAACGTATTACACATTATATAGTATATATATATATATATATATATATATATATATATATATATATATATATATATATTCAGTTGTCAAAGAAATTTCTTTAGATAGTAATTTAAATTAAACTACTAAAATAATCCGTACAATAATATTCAGAGGAGTTACGCAAAAGGCGTAACCCTCCAGAAGAGATGATGATTCCAGTTGTTCGTTCCCAAGGTGCAACAGTAGTTGTAAAATGTTACAAAAGGAAGAGTGAAAAACTGATAAGAGAAATGTTAAAACAAAATGCAAAATACCAGAGATGCAATGATTGTGTAAATGAAACTAAATTAATCTGGTATTACTATAAAGAAAATTAATGGATTAGAGAGAACAATGAAGAGAAAATTATACGTGAATACCAAAAGAACAGTAGATAGAGGCTGAATGTATTTGTACAAGAAAATCCAATTAAAAAACGAAGTATATGTGAACATCGTTCAACACGCTAATGTTTTGGTTAGCAAAGCCAAAACGTTACCATCGATAAATGTATTCCAGCTATAAATATAAAAAAAATATAAAAAAATGCAGCGCATCTTACCCTAGGCTTGAAACTGAGTTTAATGCATTAAATTGGTTAACTCATCTTAACCAAGTCATCATATCGAATGAATTTAGAAAAATGTGTTATAACGAAACGCAATTTTTCACATATAAACCATTAAACCTTTTTGATAACAACACTCTACATTTTAACAAGGATGACGCTATAAAAAGATACAGATCTCTGTAGGACATGAACTTTAGGCAGAATCAGCTAAACTGAACAGTGCAAATGGCAACAGCTGGTTGTGGGATTTATTTAATGCATTTGATAGACAAGACATACCAGAGTTAGCCATGACATCAAACGAAATTAAATACTTCGCAGAATGTTTGTCATTTAAGCTAGGTTTGTCTCCATATGCAGTGAGTGCTAGTTTGATAACTTTCAAACATAAATTTCAAGCGATCAACTGAAAATAATGACGAATTAATATATGTTGGAGACTGTGGAACACCAATGCACGATAACATACGTGTTTTACAGACACAGATCTTGTTATGTCTTAATTTGAGTTCGATTCCTTTAATGTTCTTGCCCTTGACCAATTTATGTAAGATTTATTTACATTTTTATTTGTCTGCTTTAGTCGTGTCCATATGTCACTGAGTGTGATTTACAAGCAGGACACTTTTCGGATTAGGTTTTTGGCTAGAGTATTTCTTTTAATCTTGTCTCACTTCATAACTGTTTTACTTGAGTAAGGTCCTTATGCGTGGAAATGGATTCCATAAAGGAGAAACATTTTGTCAATAATATTTCAATTACCAATATCCAAACTCTCGACTTAATTGGAATTTAGTAAGTCAACACATCCTTATCATGAAGCGCGTGGGATTAAGTTACAAGTTATCATTTATGAGACAAACTTATTATCCATATTGTCAAAACATCCATAGTACAAAGTTAAATATTTTAAAATTTGTATCATACCACATAAGTAAACAATCACGAAAAATGAAGCGATTCTTGGAGTTATATATAATCCATATTTTGAAACAATTTAATAATAGTTTATAAATTTGTTTATTTTAATCTATTTCTGTGTGCTCTACCATGAATAATCAATCCCTATTTTCGGTCCATCTATGCTTTTACATTAATATTATAATCGAAGAGTAGAGCACAATTTAATTGATCGATTAACTGATCGATGGATTCTATTGGCAGATTTATTTTAAGAGACTTCGCAATATGTAATCGTAATGATACAGAACATCTATTCTAAATTCTATGTTTCTGATTCCTACCTGTGTATGTTGCATCCGTTCTGTCTGGACCCGTTAATACAAGGTGCCTCACGAACAGAATAAGAATTTTGACGATAGAACTTAGCAGCTAAAGATTATGCTCTGAATTACACAACAAACTGTCTTTGTGATTCGAAATTTATTGGCGGTTTTCAGAAAATCCGAGTTTCTACCTTTCTAATATTTTGGGGAAACTCAAACGTTTGTGCCAAGTTTCGAGTATCCTTAAGTGCCTTTATGACAATCGAAAATCATGATTTGTTCTGCATTACAGTACCCGATTTATTGATAGAAGATTAATATCTGATGAAGATACACAGAAAAGGATAGAAAATGCATATCCAAAAATGGTAAGTTATGCCACATTTTCAACTTTTTTTAAAAAACCAGATTTGTGCATGAAGTCAGTCCTAATATTGTTTGTAAGACAAAGCAATACTTTTGTGCGCAGCATATATAACGTAGTATTGTATTCATTTACACGTCTGCAAAATATGGTTCGGTCCCTCCTAATTTCGCTGTATTTAATGTTCACGCTACATGATGTGCAGGTACATTTATCAAGTTTTTTTTAAATGTATGTTCCTTAACTTCTGAAAAAGAAGACACGGGTGATAATGTTATTTATATATTTAGTTCCTTTGCACTTAGACGCTAAGGGCTACAAAAAGTTTTTGCGAAGATCAAGCAATGCAATATAAATTTCAATACAAACCATTATCAAGGTCATGGAGATCCGAATGAATAATATTCTCAATATCCATCAGTGAATCATTTTGGTATCTTAGAAAAGAATCATTTGCAAATAACCTTGTAAAGCTAGTACATTGATTTTATATAAATTAAAACTAAACTGGACCCCAATAAGGAGCCTTGCGGAACACTGACATAAATTGATTTCAATCCAGATAACTCTCCATTTACACAAATACTTCTCTCTCTCTCTCTCTCTCTCTCTCTCTCTCTCTCTCTCTCTCTCTCTCTCTCTCTCAGTAAGAGAGTTAATAACATGCACGTTCCCTCTATACCGTACGCTGTGAGTTTATGAATGACTTTCATGCCAAACTCTATCAAACCTTTTTAAAATATCACAAAAAACGATGTACATCATATCTTTGTCTTCAAGAGTTTTGCAAATATGATGGTGCATTTCAGTCATTTGATGAACGGTCGAATATCCTAGGATAAAATAAGATTGATACTTATAAATAAGATCGTTTGATTGAATATAATTTAATACACCTTTGAATACAACCCTTTCTTGTAAATTACGGTAAATCTGGCACATTACTGGGCTATTTCTTATGCTGGCTTTATGAAAGAACTGATGTTGCATTAGCAATTTTACATTAGTTTCATTTTGGTAGAGTTCTAGCACTTTGAGCTCCTGAGCTCCTGTGTACATTTAATTCTGCCTCTGAACAAATTAATTTATCATTTTCTTACGCATTCTGTTTAACTTCAAATTTCAATTTAAATTGTTCAAAACAAGATTACACGTAATTCATGAGCAGTAGCAATCTTTGTGAAAGGGAAAGTCAATGTTAGTGCATATATAGATAAGTGGGTAGGATAATAGGTAGGTATGTAAATAATTAGAGAGGTGGTTTTGCAGAAATACCAAAGAACGTTAATAATGCATTTAATGAATATATTTACAAATAGTTTGTCAATTTTAGACTCATATCTCCAGATGTTGGAAAGTTTTGCTTATTAATTGTTGAGTTCTCTAACATACATTATGAAACTTGTCGCTTAGGATACAGTGTTTTTAACACAACGGACTCGAAGATTAAACATAATTGCAAGGAACCAGTCATATGTCTTTTAATATAATAACCAAAAACACATTTAACGCTAGAAAACGGATATCCATCATTATTCTTTTACATTATTTACTACCACTCATTAAACTTGGTATAAAGATATTGCATCCTTTGGTATAGCTTCTGCTTCATAAGACACTTTCGGCTGAATTGAATCATATAATATTTTTATACATAACTTTCTCAGATTTTTTCATTACATGCTACTCATTTAAGAAGTAAGAATTTCTAAATACTTTACAAACGATGGATATCACAGAGGTGACAATTAGATAGTCAATTATACGGTCTATACAAACAAGTTTCTACTGAACTGGACTGGACTAACCTTTATGGAAAATAGGCTTTTCTTCCAAGAACACACACACACACACACACACACATATATATATATATATATATATATATATATATATATATATATCAAATAAAGATTTGTATTGAATGTTATTATGTATTATTTTATTTATTCATTAATAATAATAATAATAATAATAATAATAATAATAATAATAATAGGATTTGGAGGTTGGCAACTGACATAAAATCTGTTCTCTGTGGCAAAGCAGGTGCTCCACTTCAGTAGGGAGGCGCCATTAGAGAACATTGCTCCCGGGCGCCTCAAACCCTCGCGCCGCCACTGAGAACAACAGGTGCT
>JAQPZY010001243.1:210000-252500 GCA_029931535.1 Margaritifera margaritifera | reverse complement strand
AGAAAAGATAATTGTTTTTTTTTTTCATAAAGACGACAGAGATGTACATGTTTCCCATAGAAGATTGACACATTTTTTCCCATAAAAATCTACGATCAAATATGATAGTTAAGTGGGGTCTACAAAGAGTAGTTTGCACCTAAGCTCTCCTTTCAAGGTTCATATGGTGACTTTCCGAGGCCATTGGGCAGAAGTGGTTTCCATATAGAAACGTACTTCTGATCTGCTGCTAATACCTAAGTTTTTATGAAATCCTGGTGAACAGATTTTCTGTAGTACATCTCCGTGCAAACACTGGATATGGTACCCGATTCCAATGAAAGGGGTATCGGCCAAAATTTTGACAATTGGACCTGCTCCTATCCAGTTCATCATAAAATAATCAAATGTAGGCTATTTATCAAATTATGAGGAACGGAGGCACCTAATGGTGGGCAAAAGTCCCCTGTGACTTACTGAGCATTATTGACCGTTTCCCTTCCTCATCATCTGAATCACGAAAGAATCCTGTCATAGGAGAGGGGGATAGGGAGGGATGGACCAACCAAATAGGCAACATGTCGCTTACCATGCGGATGCAAAAATATACCCTGTCCCTAGGGACGCTTTTACTCTGGCAAGTTGGAGTACCACCACCACCGCTACCCGCCCGACTCCATTCTTCATAATGATAATGCTATGACCAATTGTCTCTTTGGGTGACTTCTGGGTTAAAGGTCAAAATTGAGAGGTACCTGGATTCATATCACCCATTAAGCTGCTGGGGTTTCTCTACAAGGGCAGGAATTAAATTTCATCTCTCTCTCTCTCTCTCTCTCTCTCTCTCTCTCTCTCTCTCTCTCTCTCTCTCTCTCTCTCTCTTGTAGAGCACACCCTACAGTGACAAGATATGTTCAGGAATTCATGAGTCATATAACAACCAAATACCGACCATTTAAGCTGCAGACGTTGCATCATTTATTTTATTTGTAACGGTCCAGGTAATCAGAATCCCCAACATCAGCTATAGCCCTAAATTGAACATCATCAGAATCCCCAACATCAGCTATAGCCCTAAATTGCACATCATCAGAATCCCCAACAGTAGCTATAGCCCTAAATTGCACATCATCAGAATCCCCAACATCAGCTATAGCCCTAAATTGAACATCATCAGAATCCCCAACAGTAGCTATAGCCCTAAATTGCACATCATCAGAATCCCCAACATCAGCTATAGCCCTAAATTGCACATCAAATTAATTTCCAGTGGATAGATCTTCCTTCAAAAATTTCATACATTCAACTCGCGACATTGGTAATATCCAGCTAGATATTGAGAAGTTAATTTTATTTCCTGTGACATCTCTTAAAATACTGTGCTAAGGTTGAAACTGTTCGTTGTGATTTAAAATGCTCATTAAAGGACGCACCATTTAATTTTTGTCTTTTTTGGGGGGGGGGGGGAGGTGCGGGGGCTGGGATTTTTCTTTTTCGCCAGATTTTTTTCTTCCTTTATAATTCTTTATAATAATAATAATAATAATAATAATAATAATAATAATACCGACTATATTTATAGGAGAAAACTCAATTAGTTACAGGAACTAATCTACCTTGAGGCCTTATTTTATTACAGTATATACAGTACATACAGTACAATGTGACAAATTTGCTTTAACACTAAAGAACTGAGTTATTCTGAAAGTTATAAAAATAAATTCAAGCCCATAACACATGCACAAGCATTTGTGAGCGCATACACATATATAAAATATCATATTGTACTGAAAATGAATTTGTGAGAAAAATGAGTAAGCAGAAAAGCGGGAGGTATTTATATTATATATCGCAAGATATTTTTATTCTATTAAAATGATCGATAGAATAAGAGTTTTGTTTTCTACAAATCAGAGAAACAGAGCACTTTTCTCCCCATCACCACTACCAAACTAAATGAAAGTGAAAGTCAAACGAGTCAAATCGGTTTTCCGGATAAGTAAATGAAGTTAAAAATGGCATGTTAGAGTTCAAAGTACTGTTGTAACGCACCGATAACTATAGGTACTTATCTCTTTGTATTGTATGAACTTTAGTACAAGATAGGGCTGTTAATCTATATGATATTGGCAGTACAAAGAGTATGTTTCATATACAATACTTAGCCCCACAGTAGTAGATACCGAACATTTTCCTGCAGTAGCCTCGGCGTTGTTATATATATATATATGGCCACTAACCAGATTTTTAGTTCGTGATGTTATATTGCAGACGACATACATTTTCTTAAGAATAAATACTGTAATATCCCATAGCGCCTCTTTCCTTACTCGTAACGTAGCCCAGCCTCATCCTCTGCTCAAAATAATGAAATCAGTGGACTTGTAATATTCATTCTATACGAACAAAATCATACTCAAAAGATAATCAGGATATTATTTTGTATATTAAATCACATTATTATTCTTAATAAATCTTGTTCTCAGTGTCCGAACTAAATAATTTCTTCTCGTGACTGGTACCGTGAGGTTATCACATACAAATATTGGCTTTGGTGGACGTGTCCTGGTATGGTACAATTGTTCATTTTAATTTTTGTTTTATACCAGAGTCATCATCTTAATATTATTCGCGTTCGTTCGTCTGTCCCTCCGTCTTACTATCTCGTCCACTTTTTAACTTCAATGTCATTTGAGATACGCCAATGAAACTTGGGACACATACATATGGTTATTATAGGTCGTACCACATTTGGTATAGTAGCTTCCTAGGGCCCTTAAGTCAAGGTGATTAGTCGCGGTGGCTCAGTGGTTAGCGTTCTGGACTCTCGACCAGAAGGGTGCGTGTTCGAATCCTGACAAGACCAAATCAGGTCGTCTGACGTGGTGTGTCTCTGAGCAAAACGCTTTATTTTACATTCCCTCGAAACGATATAACCTTTCATGTGTTGATGTGCCGTTAAATACCAATCAATCAATGTACGAAACTTCAAGATCAAGGTGAGGTCGGTATTTTCCTTCTACCATGTGGCTCTATAGTTGTTTCGGATAGTGGGGTGAACTTGGTACAAAAAATTTAAAAAATATTGTATCTTCAAGGTCAAGGTCACAGATCAAATTAATTTTTTTTCCTTCAGCTTGATAATTTTGAAGTCCATTAAATTACACACATGAAACTTGGTGCTTATATTATTATGTATCACTACGAGAAAATGAGTTGAGCACAATATTTCAGGCTATATTTTCAAATTTAATGGTCAATAGTCTTCAACACATGAGGCAAACATACTCAGCGAATTTTTGTTGTTTTGATATTGTTCTTGTTGTTGTTATCGTTTGCTAGTAGTAGTTGTAGCAAATCATGTATGATATGAGTTACGTCCATTGTCAACACTTGAGCTTATATTCGCATAACTTGAGAAAGTCTGAGACAAATGTTTAAGAAAACATCTGATGACACTTGCATAAAATTTCCAGCTCTGGCTAATTTGTTCCTTTGAAATATGCCTGCAAAGTTTGAACGCCTACTCGTATGAAAGTCAGACTCTTTAACTCGAAACGTTTCATGAATTCCAGGCTTGCTCTGTTTATCTTCTCAAAAACCGCTCGACCTAAAGTAATAGACAGTATCCATGCATCAAGACCTTTAACCTTATAAAAATAATGCTGATCCACAATCAAATCTTGCTGAAATTACAACAGAGAAAAATTTTATATTCTCTTAAAACCGCTCGATATCTTTAGACTAATATGAAAGGAAGCACCATGACATAAAGGTCTTTGAAATTTGAATAAATGACGAGCGACCCAATATTGCTCTATATCCTAAACATACAAACAAGAAATAATAAAAATTCTGATCCAGAGTGTCTTAGGACCAAAGGCCTTTAAATTCATACTAATGATCATATGGCTGCCATTACTACAGCTTTAAATTCATACTAATGATCATATGGCTGCCATTACTACAAAAAGAGGCCATTTGAAAGAATTTTTCATATTTTTTTGTAAACCGCTTGATCTTATTATACATCCTGGCACAAAGGCCATTCAACTTTACAAGTACATACTAATGCTGGTCTCATATCAAATACAAGTGTCGTTACCATAATTAACTGATTAATTTTCAAAATGGGTTTAACGCGTTTTAACCTATTTTGATGCAGATCATCCGTCTAACAAGGCGTTTCGTGTTTACACACATGCTAATTAATACAGCCAATAAAGCCAATAAAGCTGATGCTCTTCAGTATCCACTGCCGCCTTGTCTTTGACTTTTCTTCTCTGAAGAAACACGTAGCCTAGTACTACAACAGTTGTTGGTGGGAGAGGGATGATGTAATGTCTTGCGTGTGAGTTGGATTTAAAAGAGGGAACGATGCGCAGAGTCACTCTCTTGTGTCTGAATCCGGTGGCACGACAGTGTCGAGACGTCTGGAGACAAGACTAGATGCACTGGATGGCCATCAGGTCCTACTGCACCTGAGCTGATGCCCTGCGTTGTCCACACAGCTACTATCTGCCTTCACAGCCGGGGTGGATGAGCATATCTGCTCGGCAGAGAGGACTTTCCAGAGTGCGACAGATGTAGCTGTCCACTCTGGGTCAACGGTCACAGGTAATACCGTCTATTGCTACTTACGATAGCAGGCGTAGCTTGACCTGATAATAGTCATCAGGAACATATCCAATACTGAGTGTTGACGGCACCACACTGCTCACGGACAAAGAAAAGATACAACAAAAGATGGGCAGAACACTTCAACAACATCATCAATCATCAATCATCTTATAGTGAGGAGGCAACTGATTGACTTCCCCAAGTAGAAATCAACATATCACTTTCTAATCCTGCACCACTGACTGAAACTAAGAAAGGAATCGACCTGCTGTCAAATGGCAAAGCACCTCGACCAAATGCTATACCAGCAGAAGTCAACAAAGCTGGGTGCTCGCACATTGCTCAGAACCTGACTGGACTCTTCCAGTCAATGGGGACTCAAGGAACAATACCCCAGGAGTACAAGGATGCATCCATCGTCCACTTGTACAAGCGGAAGGGCAACGGACAATCCTGCGACAACGATCGGGTCATCTCCTTGCAGCCAATAGGCGGCGAATTCCTCGCCAGAATTCTGCTGAATCACCTTGTGCATTGTATCGATCAACGGCTTCTGCCTGAGAGTCAGTGTGGCTTCAGGAAAGGTCGAGGGATCATAGACATGGTGTTTGCAGCTCATCAACTCCAGAAGAAATGCCAGGAACAGAACTCCAACATGTACACGACATTCATCGACCTGACAAAAGCCTTTGACACGGCTAGTCGTTTGAGCCTCTGGAAGGTCATGGCAAAATTTGGTTGCCCAGAGAAATGCATCATAATTGTTCGGTAATTCCATAATGGCATGCTCTCTCGAGTTATTTGCCCTAACCCTCTTTAGTGCGATGTTATCTGCCATGCTATCAGATGCCTTATGTGACTATGAAACTGGGATCGACATCAGATAGTAGGCTGATGGCAAGCCCTTCAATATGAGGATACTACGGGCGAAGACGAAGTTACAGGAAGGGACTGTTCGTGATCTCTTATTTGCTGACATGCAACAGAGCATAGACCATTTGTGACGATTGTGGTCTCACAATCAGTATCAGGAAGACAGAGGTGATGCACCAACCTGCACCAGGAATGCCTTATGTAGAACCTACCATCACACTGAATGGCCAAACCTCCAGGCAGTGAACATGTTCACCTACTTCGGCAGCACACTGTCACGTGCAGTCCATATCGATGACGAAACCAACGCCAGAATTGCCAAAGCAAATGTGGCCTTCGGCAGACTACGCGCAAATGTATGGGAGCGTAGACGTATCAGTCTGCAATCGAAACTGATCTACAAAGCCATTATGTTGACGACCCTGCTGTATGCATATAAAACCTGGACGGTGTACAGGCGCCATGCCAAGAAGCTGAACCACTTTCAAAATTGGCTGCCTGAGAAAACTGATGATGGTGAGATGGCAGAACAAGGTCACAGACACTGAGGTTCTCAAATGGGGACGTATTCCAAGTATCCACACTCGGCTGATGAAATTACAGCTGAGATTGGCAGTCCACGTCACCAGGACGACAGACGAGCGATTACCAAAGAAGATCTTCTTCGGGGGGAAAGCTATCTCAGGGAGGACAGAAGAAATGCTTCAAAGACTCCCGGAAGTCATTCTTGAAACACTTCAACATTTACTCTGAGTCTTGGGAAGATCTCGCAAAGGATCCTTCCACCTGGAACAGTGTCATCCATACTGGAGCTACAGACTATGAGCTGAGGAGCATTACAGAGGCAGTGTAGAAGCGCGAGCAGTATAAATCTTAGAATTGTAGCACGTACTCTGTTGATTATGCAACCCCAAGCGGCATCTACTGTCCAGTGTACCACATACGGTTCAGAGCATAAATTGGCCTGATCAGCAACTCACGTGCTCACAGAAACCAAAACCAGTTAGTGATGTCATGCTCATCTTCGAACTCAAAGGACAAACAACAACAACTACAACAGTTTGTGTTTAAATCAATATAAGCCAGATGAGCGATCTTTCACTTTGGTCTCTTGTTTTGCCATCATCACCAACATCATCGTTTATTATTATTATTATTATTATAATTATTATTATTATTAATGGTAGTAGTAGTAGTAGTACCCAGTGCTCTCTAGAAAGCAGAGGGATATTGTTATACATTCCGTTGGTTTGTACGTCTGCATTGTCACTGAATTCCTCTTACACCATTGAAGCTTGAAGCTTGAAACTTGAGTAAATGTTAGTACAATGATGACAGATTGTGCCAACACTTTTAGAATTTCGATCCCACACTTGACGGGGGTGGGAGAAGGGAGCAGCGGGCAATGTAAACCGATCAGCCTTATCTTAGAAACTACTGATATCCCACACTTTAAACATATATACATTTGGTGGGCATAAAAAGGCGAATCCATGTGCATGAACAATATACATCAAGAAAACAAATGAGTTGCCAGCATTAGTTATTCCCTGCGGTAGAGATTTACCCTCTGGTAGATATCTTTGAAGATTCCCTGCGGTAGAGATTTACCCTCTGGTAGATATCTTTGAAAATTTGGAGATCCCTACTTCATAACCATGCATACGATTGCAGAGAATGAAAAGGTAAACTCATTGATGTTATCACCGTATCCGGGCGATGTTTCACCACCCTTAGAGTTAGACCCTTGGTCATAACATAGGAATTGTTGCGATCCCGACCCCATATAGTTGTACAGCATGAAAATAGGAGTTTATATGTATTATCAACATTTGTACAGGGGTAGGCGCGGGTGGGGATGATGTCCTGACATAGGAGACTTAGACCCTGGTTCAAATTGTGGAGATCTTTGAGGTCTCCATTCTATACCAAAATATATACACATACACACCAATCAGTAATAAATGGACATCTTACTCTTCAAATCCACAATGTTGCATGCGTGCACTACAATTACTTCTTTTAATTTGCATTATATAAAGACAAACAAATGCACCCGACAAGACAAATGCACATATGCAGCTGACATTGGCTCATGGGTCCAGCCTTACCCCAGCGACTAAGCCACGAGGCTACAATTTAGGAGTATGAGCACATGGAAATGTTTTTTAAACAAACATAATTCCATTATTATTATTATTATTATTATTATTATTATTATTATTATTATTATCGTCGTTGTTGTTATTTTAATTTTCTAAGGTTTGTTTCTTCTAATTTTATTATACTTAGGATTACTACAAACAAGAATGTAAAAGTTGCCGGATACCCGTCAGTCCCTACAAGGTAGAACCCATCATATGCTCAATGTGCGAGCAACAAAATTGCATATGCACTGAGGAGGACCGGAAGAAACGCAATACTGACCCCAACAAACCTCACCGCAGTGACCTCTGTGAAAAATGCAAGAATGGGTCCAGGTGTGGCGGCGGATACTGAACAACAAAACCTTAAACTCCCTCGACCCCACCACTCTGAACGTATAAGAATATGGACAACGTGATGATGCAACAGGTGTTACCAATGTATAGGCAGGATTGTACAAGACGGAAAAAATGGGCAATTCAGCTTGTTGACATGTCGTAATTTATCAGTTAGTGATTAAATTATATAATTATGGAATACATTTACTATATAAATAATTGCTGTTCTCTAATTTAAATTTCTGTGATATTTTCTTTCCCTTTTAAATGTTATTCCGAACTTTGGTAGCGTAGTTTTGCTGCTGTAATGGTATTATTTCAATTTTCTTCGCAGTGAGTTAAGTTATCATTTTCAGTTTAAAGTGTTGTAGTAGTACATTTGTTTTCCAAAATATATTTATTGACTGATCTGTCAGTTTGCTTTCTGTATCTAATATTTGTAATTACCATTGCAGATATTGCTGATGACGCAATGATTTACATTACATTTTATTCCTATTTAAGAAATAAAATAATAGTTGTTGCATTTGTTTGTGTTTTTCACAAAAGAAAATACTTTCTTCTGTTACAAACAGATGTTTAGGAATAATTTTAAGGGAGAATTTAGCACTCCGACTGCATTGCCCATCTCATGATGTCAGTGTTAAGCTTCATTTGCACACCTAGACCAAAGTTTGATTTAATTTGTTAAAAATAGTTATTATTATTATTATTATTATTATTATTATTTTCTTAAATTTAATTTAATTTAATTTTTTTTGGTACTGTTCCTTTTATTCAACAGTTGTACTACCGATTTTGATTGACAGTAACGTTAAAAAAACTTCCTGCAATAGCTATTTCCGAAACTAGCAAAAATAAGTTTCATGGAGATGGAGAGTCTCCTGCAACTTGTAGGGGCAGGCTGTGCACTGTTCCGGTTTATTTCAGGCAGTATGTTCACACATGGTGCGTCGTTTTGCAGCAACGGCCAATATACAAGCGTGCATGCTGAATCTTCAGTAATTACTTTTAAAAATATTATTCTGAATTCTGATTCGCTGAACAGGTCACACGTGCACAACAGTAATATATCGTCTAAGCTCCAGATTTCTGGACTGTCCTTTAATCATGCGCCATTTTTCTCGCGACCAAACGCGCTTGTTTCGAGATAATGACGCCATTAAATGTGTCACCAGCTTTCTTCAAGAGTGACAGCAAGTATGTAATAAGTAAAATCAGACAAAATTTAAACAGGTAATTTCATGTAATTTTAAAAAATTAGAATGAAAATCTATATTTTCACTAATGCCTTATTTGTGTCCAACATTTTGGCCTTGAATTTTGTATTATATGCTAAAGATAGGTCCGCTGATCACATGTTGGCTTTGTTTACATATCTTGAACAGGAAAACCCACTTTGAGAATTTATACAACGGCAAAGCCAATGTAAATATCTGGTTTTAATCATGTGGGTTCTTATGCAACGTAAGAAAAATTTACGCTGGAAATGAATATTCACTATGGACTTTTTCGTTTCAGTATTATTTCATAATAAGCATATATTCTATATCAAAAGACATTGAATCTATTATAATAAAAAGTGTATCCATTCACCAGTGTCTATTTTTAAAGTTCTCTCTCCCTCTCGCTCTCTCTCTCTCTCTCTCTTGATTCATGTATTTATATGGTAAAGAACAAGCAAGCTGTCATGTAAGTGCATATAGAATGAACTTTTTAGTCAGTGTCACGAACCATGGAAGCCCTTCCGGAAATAAGTAAAATTACACACACTCGGAAAAGCGGTAATTCTGAACTAATGCACATGAATGCCAAAATTTATTTAACGATGATTAAATGAAGTAGATATAGTTGAGCGCTTTCTATGGTTATTTGAATAGATTCTCACAATATTATAACGAATGCGTTAAAATTCACGTTAAGGGCACGTAATATGGGGGTTCAAGCATACTACTGCAGATTGGCGGTTGAAGTTGTCGATTTCACGATTCTCGAAAGCAAATGCCGCTAAGCTACTCTACAAGTTAAAACATTCTCATCATTCACCGTCACGGGCATTTGTATCACTTTGGTTTTTTATGTATTTGCTTCAAATCTCAGCTGATGGATTTGCTTGGGTTTTTTTTTTTTT
Source organism: Margaritifera margaritifera (assembly GCA_029931535.1). Taxonomy (NCBI): domain Eukaryota; kingdom Metazoa; phylum Mollusca; class Bivalvia; order Unionida; family Margaritiferidae; genus Margaritifera; species Margaritifera margaritifera. Next base: position 242,414 of record JAQPZY010001243.1, on the reverse strand, counting down.
GTTGGGGGTGGGGTGGGGTGGGGTGGTAACGCCATTTTCGGCAATTGGTAGGCCATACATTGCGGCCAGTATATTTAGTGGAAGAAAAGCCCAGAAAAATCCCGGGAAGAATCACCGACCCACGGGAAGCTACTGGTAAACTTTCTCACATACTCATGCTGGTCGAGCCGAGACTCGAACCCACACGGACAGAGGTGAGATGTTTTAGTGTGTTACGTTGTCTTCACAAACTATTGCTTATAGCACAATTAGAGGCACTATTTTTCCTTGTGTAGTCCGTGTTTTTCAAGATGGCGCCGTCCGTTTGGAAGCACGTTTATGCTCGTAATCTTACTTGATAAAGAATGGTTCGCTTACACGATGTAGCGCAGCAAAGACATTGAAGTAGTAGGTTTTTATTTCGGCAGATTTTCTTGTCCGAGAGGCTCTGATTTCTTCAAACACTTCAAGAATTTGTTATGTTTGGCTGAGAAATAAAGCCAGTACCATAAAGCCCGAAGTATTACGCATGCTCGTATCGTAGGATGGTGAGTTTGTATCCATTCAGTTCACTCGATGTAATCAGTGCATTATATTCTTGTTTTTATGATAAATGTGAATTTCACCAAGATGAAAGTTCAAATCATTTCTCCTGTTGGTAAAATATATTTTAGCTGCATAGCATTTAAAATTGTATCTTTCGGCATTGTGAAAGGTTCCAAGTGGATTAGTTGAATATGGAATGAATCACTTTTTCAGTATCTTAGTCAACAAAGCCATTCTCGCAAAATGTCTAGACTCTTTGCTATACAACATTTGTGACATTTTCCGTTTAACACTGTCCAGAGATTTGTTTTCTTTGGGTCCTGTAGTCCAAGAGCGATACGACAGTAAATCCTGATTGTCCTGCTTAGGGCCAACATCATATATATGTCCAGTAATGTCTCTGTATTGGAGTGAGATAAAGATTGTTCCACCCGAGAAAAGTAAAATCGACTTTGAAGCCAATGCGAACTCAAACAGTGTGACTGTGACCAACTTCTAATTCGTAAAAAGACAAGTTTAACTATGTTGTAATGTAGATTTTGGGAAAGGGTAAAATATAACAACAGGAAATTTGTGAAATTCTGATTTCAGTAAATTAAAATATTAAGAACAGAAATGAGAGTTCATATAGTCACAGATTACCAATAGGTCACGGTCATTGTTTCAAACAAACGATGCCGGTCCAAGAATGAGTGAATAAATCTCAGTTTCAAGTCAGCGTCTCGAAATTTGATTGCATAATACATTCATTATTCGAGGCATTTCGCCGTAACCTTTACTTATCAAAGATGGATAAATCTCAGGATTGCTTCCAGAGTATTACGAAATAACTATTAAATCGAAGCAAGATTGGGGGAAAAATGGTTATTGTTTAGGGCAAAATATTATCATTTAACCGAATACTTTTGGAAGTGAAATTGGATCTACGTTGCTTTGACAGCACTAAGCATTGTAAACATGGTAGCAACTTACAGAATGGTTAGGGCTCATATATATGATATATATTGTTTGGAGTAAAGCCAGCGAGTTTAAAACCCTTCTAATACATGGTCCCTTAGATAAATATATAATAAGAGACAATGGCTGTAACTCGAGAAATTTTCACACCTAGCCCTCGACTCATTTATGGTTTTAGCACTTGCAGTGACATTTTTCAGTAATCCCAGTGTCGTTTTAATGTGGGGATGTTTTGCTTTTCAACAAGCTACCACACACCTTTATAAGAAAGACACGTAGGAAGTTAAGATCCAGAAAATCCGTTGTCTTTAAGTTCGATGATTATCTGCAAGTTTTACGTAGGAAATATAGTAAAATCCTCTATCTGTCCGAACATCCGTTCCATCCTCTGTCCGCCCGTCGGTCTCTTCGTTATTACAACTCTCAGACTGCTGGGTGGAATTCACCAAAATCGTTACATAGATTTTCCTTTTGGTAACCATCTGCGAGAGGGGAATGATTTTTGGCCCCTGCTCTGGGGTCGTTGGGAGAGATCAAAAGTTAAAAATTCCTTGAAAATTCAACCATAATAAATTATAAAGATTTGAATTCTAAAACAAACACTGGTCTTTATAAAAATTCCTTGAAAAATTCTACCGTAACACACACACACACACACACACACACACATATATATATATATATATATATATATATATATATATATATATATATATATATATATATATATATATATATATATATATATCGTGTGTGTGGCTGTCTATTGGGGTTTCATCATCGCTTAATAATAATTACCAGGGTTAAAGATGAAACATCATTCGAGAGTTCTTGCATGCAAAATCTTAGCATATATCATCAAAGCAATGAAGTGAGGCACTAAATATACAGTGAAAACGGGAACATGTCAACTGACAAGAGAATAATAGTGGTTTGGTTGGGTGTTTTACGAGATAGCAAAACAGAAAGGTTATTTAGGCTCGAAGTAATTTGAGTAAAGTGCTTTGCCCACGGAAACACCACGGAGGCTGTGCAGCGCTGATCCACAGTAGAATTCGAACACAGAAACACCACGGTAGCTGTGCAGCGCTGATCCACAGTAGAATTCGAACAAGCACTCTTCTGGTCAGCTCAGCAATCCTAACTCCTCCAAGAGAAAATTGTTAACAGCTCAAATAAAATACAAAATGCCTTAAACTGAATAGAATATTAATTCCAGAGACACTAATTGAAGTGTCTATGATAATATATTCTACAAATTAGATATATAAACATACCTCACAGTCCAAAAATACAATACAATCGTTAAAAAGCATTAAATTTCGAAAAAAAAACAAGAGCATGTTACTTGTTTCCGTTCGCCCAGTTATTTTTGTTGAAAGAGGGGTTACCTAGATAAGTGACGTAGACCAGGTAGGAGACTAAGGATCCCCAATCGTCAATACCATCTACTCATGAAGATACCAACCAGGAAGTGTGACATGACTGCCGGGCAAAAAAGACTTTTCATTCGGCAGCGACGCACACTTCGTGGTTGCGCAAGGCACCCTGCATGGCCCGCGTATGGTGTCGATCCGTTTAAATCGTCCACCTTAACCTACGGAATTTTCCAATATCTCTCCCACCCTCCCCTTCTGGTCAAAGGAAATGCCGCGGTATATAATTCGACATTGACTGCCGGGAAAACAAGAGTTTTCCCCCAGCAGTGACTTACAGTGGCAGGTACCCCAACATCATCGCAAGCCACAGGTAACAAACCGCTATGCTCTTTTATCATCCGTGGCTACCTGTGCGGAGATTTTCTCGTTTCTCAGGAATAGGCATAAACCTGTTTAGCCATTATGACCCAACATGACCTTTCATGCTGTCTTAATAAGCCAATCAAAGTTTTTCTTTCAAACACGATCGATAAAACGGGCTTTTTCATTTATGTGTTGGAGATTGTTACATTGTTTTGTTGATGACGTATTATTCTTTATGTGACTTTCACCGGCAAGTACCCCAATGACCCCCAAAGCGTCTGGATATAGTGTAGACACGTTTTAATCGTCAACCTCAACCTGATAGAAGTTTACCCACGCCCCTCCTCTCTTATGACAGAAGATCGTTACCGGCAAGTTTGACATTGACAGCTGGAGAAACAAGAGTTTACCCCCAAAATAAACGTATACCATGGGGTAGCCCAAAGACTCCTGCAGGACCCGGGTATTGTGTAGAGCCGTTAAAATCGTCCACCAAAACCTACAGATATTTTTTTATATCCCTCCAACTCTATCGTTCTGGTCCAATGAAATGTCGCGGTATATACTATGACATTGACTACCAGGAAAATAAGAGTTTTCCCCCAGCAGTGACTTACATTGACAGGTACTCGAAGGGGCTCCTAAAGGTCTCGGATATAGTGTATACCCATTTTAATCATCCACCCAACCACACACAGGTTTCACCTCTCCCCTTCTCTGTACTGATAAAAGATCGTTACCGGCAAGTTTGACATTGACTGCTGGAGAAACAAGAGTTTTCCACCAGCAGTGACTTACACCATGTGGCAGCCCAAGGACCCGTGCAGGGCTCGGGTATGGTGCAGGCCCGTTTCAATCGTCCACCCATACCTACGGAAGTTTTCAATATCACTTCCACCCTCCCGTTCTGGACAAAGGTAATGTCGCGGTGTATACTTTGACATTAACTGCCTCGAGAACAAGAGTTTTGCCCCATGCATTGAGTTACACCGGCAGGTACCCCAAGGACATGTAAAGGTCTCGGACATAGCGTCGACCAGTTTGAATCATGGACAACAACCATACACAGGTTTCTCCTCTTCCCTCCTCTCTACAGAAAATCGTTACCGGCAAGATTGACATTGACGTATACCACGTGGTAGCCCAGAAACCGCTGCGGGGCTCGGGGATGGTGTAGACACGTTGTGGTCGTTAGTTGATTAAAGGAAAACTATTCAAGGTATTAGCGGATTTAAGAACCCTTCATTTGACAAAGGCAGTTGTCTTGAGATCCTTGGAAATAGGGCAATATTATTAAGTACTATAGTGGCAGTACTGAAATTGTGAATAAAACATGGACAACATAGATATCCATTACATATTATACATAGTTATGATTGCACATTATAGAACAAATCTGGAGCTGTCACTTTTGGGCACTTGAGTGGCAAAAGGGTTTTGACTTGTAGGCCTTAGGAAACGTATACTGAAGTAAAGCACCAAGTGTTATGTAATTACTTAACGATGCAAGGCACGAGTTAATCGACTGAACATTTGTTTTGCTAAAATCATGAAAATGACTAATTTGAAATGTTACATTATGTGAGTATTAATTGAAACATAAGACGAACATAACATTGTTGGGGATATAATTCAAAAGATGGGCGACAAAATCAAATCAAATACAACCTCAGACAATAATGACGATGAAATCCCAGAAATCCGCACTACAGAGGTTTTGGAAAAGATTTATAAACTTGAATATTTATTTCGTAAAAAGATAATTTTTGTATAAAATTGAAGAATGTTGCAAAATGCGTGAAAGCAGAAGAACTCTAAAAGGAAAAAAAATCTCGATAATACTGTAAGTAAATAATTAATACATTAATGTGTTGTTTTGTTTATTTTTTTCTTAAATCTTGTATTTTATTTAATGTAATAAACCAGACATTATGGTGGTAGAATATGTAATTATTTTCCCAGTTCATTTATTACAAAATCCACCTATGATGATGATATATATATATATATATATATATATATATATATATATATATATATATATATATATATATATATATATATATATGCCCTTTGCATCTCGTTATAAATGGATTCGACTGATGAATATAGGATGAAAACCTATTTTTAACAAAATTCGCTACTTGCTAATACTCAACAGGGACCCAAATTTCCTAACGGTAAAACTTTTACTCTGAATAAAAAAAATCTTGCACTCTTGAAAACATGTCCCAGTTTTCTCTGTTTATGAGCTAAGGTTTCTTCTTTCTATACGATGGTCAATAATGTGTGGGTATGTGAAATATTGGGATTTGTCTAGTTTGAGATCAATATATACAACAGAGTTAGAAATGTTCTGACTCTTTATTCACAACAGTACAAGAGGGAGATAGTCATATTTTTTTTAAACTACTGGTGTTCAATTAGGTCACTACACTTTGGCCTATGAAGTATAACACCTTTTTCATATAAACTTTATATTGGCTGCAGTGTTGGCCTATGTAGCTTACAAATACAGTTCTGTTTTTTTAAAAAGTGAAAATACTCTAAATAATATGAATATATTCATCGCTCACTCATTTAAACCTCTAAACCTAAACAAAAACTTTAGATATAAACATGATTGCTTATCATGAATGTACCTTTAACTTATATAAATAAATTTAAAAAATAGTATTTAGTAATTACCATCAAATACCTGGGCTCTACAGGGTTCTTGGGCTATTAAGTAGTATACGCCACTGCTGTGGGAAAAAAACAACTTGTTTCTCCAACAGTCATTGTCAAACTTCTCGGTAACGATCTCTTATTGGTAGAGAGGATGGGATAACCTCTGGGCGGATGGGGTGGACGATTTAAACGGGTCTACTCTATACCTGTGTCCATTAGGTGTCCTTGGGGTACCTACCCGTGCAAGGCACTTCCAGGGGAAAACGTTTGTTTTCCCGGCAATATCAAAGTATGGCCGCAACATTTCCATTGATCAGAACCAGAGCGTGAGAGGGATATTGGAAAATTCCATAGGCTCGTGTGGACGATTTAAACGGGTCGATACCATACCTGAATTTTTCAGGGGTCTTTGGGCTACCAAGTGGTTTATCCCACTCCCGTGGGAAAACTCTTGATTTCTCCAGCAGTCAATGTCAAACTTTGCTGTAACAATCTCTTTTTGGTAGAGGGGACGGGTGAACCTTTGGGCGGTTGGAATGGAGGATTTAAACGGGTTTACACTATACCAAGGGCCTTTAGGGGTCTTTGCGATACCTGTCAGTGTAAGTCACTACCTGAGGAAAACTCCGACAGTTAATATGAAAACAACAACATAAAGAATAAAAAGAGAGTAAGTGTTAAAACTCCCGAAGACGCTCGTGAGTATTATTATTTATTTAAAAAAATAAAATATAACAGATGATATGGTTATAATTTAATTACAAAAGCTTTCTTATTCGTTTTCTGACCAATATTTCTGTACCACTGCTTTATCTTTGTGAGCAAAATTTTTGATCAAAATGTTCTCTATATCGCCTGCACAAGAACTCGTTCGTTCTGTTCTCTAGTCCTAGGGCTTGGTCATTTGAACTTGGAACTATTTCATTATCTATCAATATGCCTAATTTTTAAAGACTGATTATCACTGGTATAGAAAATCTTTACAGCGTCAGTATTTACATCAGTATTCATTCCCAGAATAATTACACCAGATGATTCTTGCAAATTGTTATTATAACGTACTGTGCTTCCTACTTTTCATTACCATATCACATGGAATTAAAAATATTCCATTGCCGCCAACAGCATATTTTAATCTGACATTTTAATCTGAAATATATTGTTGAAATCATATTGTAATATTTTTATTTGAGTCATATCCTTGCTTTACTTTAATTTTTAACCAATTTGTTTACAGTTGCTTGGCAGATGGATACAGATTGCATAATAGATGTTCTCTTTGCACTTGAGCACCTAAAATAAGTATCACATACGACCTAATGCTTTGACTTAATCTCGATATTCCTTCTTCTGTTAGTCCATTGCTATCTCGTAGAAGAAAGTCCATCACATTTTTTCATCAGGGCTGTAAATAATTTTTTAATTTATTCTGCTGACACTTACCTCCAGTATTCAACTGTTCCACCTAGGGAATTATAATGACGTTTATATCCTCCAAGAGAAAATTCTTCGAAAATCTCGCCACCGAGATTGAAACAGTAGCTGAACGAAATGATGCGACAACCCAGTACAAAAAAACAAGATGGTGTGAGGTGATTATGGAACCAACCGAGATGTTCCTATCAAAATACAAGCTGGAAAGATAATTTAGTCAGAGAAAGAGAAAATAAAAACATAGAAAGAATATTTCGAGACCATCTTTAACAGAACAAAGCCCCCTCAGACAGCCAGTATATCACCAGCGGAAAAAAAGGCTTGCATATCTGCATGGACTCCATAACCAAGGAGGAAGTAACCAATAACATCAAGAAGTTAAAAAGTAGAAAGCCACCTGGTGAAGATGAGATCTGTGCAGAAATGCTGAATACAGGTATAAGATAAACACCAAAAACATCTTTGTAAGATATTACAGAAGATATGGAACACAGAGAAAACACCCGAAGAATTGATCACTGGGCTCATCATCAAGATCCCAAAGAAATGGACCTGGCAATTAGGGAAATTACACTGCTCTCTCTCTCTCTCTCTCTCTCTCTCTCTCTCTCTCTCTCTCTCTCTCTCTCGTGAAATCTTCAGCCGGATTATCTTAGATCGCATCACACCTGCTTTAGAGGGAACCATCATAAGAGAGCAAGCAGGATTCCGCACAGCTTGCTCTTGCAAAGATTAAATATTTGCCGTTCGACAGATACTGGAGCAAACGCCAGAATGAAAGAGTCCCTCTATGTTATCTGCATCGATTTCGAAAAGGCATTTGACAGTGTGCATACGGATACTCTTTGGAACATTCTTCGGAGATATGGAATACCCCAGAAGATGGTAAATATCATCAAGCTCATAATTAGTAAACGTTAGCGCAGACTTAAAATTCTTTTAAAGCATTTCTGGTATTGGGTTATATGTAGATACACTCTTGCCGTCTCCATTGGATAGCTGTTTCTTCGAACATGTTCAACCGTTGTGCTTTCATCCTGCGAACAAAATCGTATGAGCACAAAAGGTTCAGCAAAGTACCCCTAATTAAAACTCCCTGTAATAGCCTGTACATCTAAAAATGTAATCAACGCTTGCATTAGAATATGAGCGTCAAATTGAATTTGTCTACCTTAAGTGTTTTTACCCCGAAAGAGTGCCTAAGATAGTATTGGTAGGGACTCACGCATGAATGAAACAAAATCAAGATGTCACTGCTGCATGCAGAGGTGGAAAAACATTTTTTTACATTCACATGAAGTTCATACACAAAAGGTAGAGGAATAAAGACAGGATTAAACGCAGACAAGGGAAATAACTAGAAAAAGTGACCATGATTTACAGTGGTTTCACTAAAATCTTTACAATTGTAAGGACAAAATATAACGGGTAAACTTGTTAGTAGGGGGAGGGGGAACCTTTGGGTGGTTGGTGTGGACAATTTAAATGGGTCTACACTACACCCAGGCCCTTTAGGGGTCCTTGGAGCATCTGCAGGTGAAATTCACTTCCCGTGGAAAACTCTTTTTTTCCCGGCAGTCACGTCAAACTTCCAGGTAAGTATCTTCTGTAGAGACGTTGGATTCGTATAATTGGGATACTACCTAGTATGTGTCACTTATCTGGAAATCACACACACACACACACACACACACACACGCACACACACGCACGCACGCACACACACACACGCACACACACACACACACGCACGCACGCACGCACACACACATTTCTTAATACTCCTGCATGCTTTTTTCTCCTTTGTTAGTTCTAAAAGCATCTAGATTACTTCTAGCTCCACACAGTTCTTATATTGGTTGTCCATTTATCTTTTAACAACCCAGCAACTTTCCTGTAAGCCAATTGTATTCCATGTATGTGATCATTTTTGTAAAACTGTATATTTTGTATCATATCATTATAAAAGTTATCTTTTTCAACACTAATGCACAGAGAATCTGTATCGGTCATTAATAACTTCATTTTGTCACCATATTGGTTCTTTAGCTTCTTGTAGTAAAAGTCATACATCAACAACTTTCTTACTTCGATCACTGTAAAGCCATCATAAACTGGTTTAGCTAATTGTATTTTCTTGTTCCTTAAACTAACTACAGATGTGATCTTAATCTATCAGTGTTCTTCTTGCAAATTAAATATCCTTTTGAAGTTGAAAATATCTCTTTTCGTCAGTACACATTTTTACATTAGTTCTCTGTCTTAAAATTTCCATTTTTTTTTTCTCTCGAAAGACAGCATTATTCATTAACTTAAAAGTCTCTTTTTCAAATTCATTAGTTGCTTTTAGTCTTAAAGATGTATTAAGTTCTATGTATGATTTTAGCCACGGCTTTTGATCAAATATAACTGCTCTATGTATCTTGTTTAGTTTTATTCCTAACTAAGCATACAACTTCAATTTCGATAGAAAATAACATAGTTTTCTTTACGTTTTAAAGTACATAATAATTTAGATACTGAAGTTTTTCTATCAATTTCGTTTGTAATGGAAATAAATCATCCTCATTAGGAGTTATTTTCCTGGTGCCAAAGGATAATCTTTACAATAGTCGTGGAAATCTGTTGGTACTTCTAAATCTATTACTAGAATTCCTCCAATGCAATTTCATCACTCCATGACATCAAATTTTAACGGTCATGGGTTGGCACATAGCCCAGGCATTCAAATTGTTTGTGTTTTGGTACTTAATATATGACCTTGACTTTGATGTATCGTATTCTCCATTACTGTTTTATTTTGTTAATGTTAACTTCGTTATAAAACTCATGAGTTGCTTCAGTATATCCATTAGGTATAATACTTATTCTTCCTCTGATTGCAGATTAGATTATTAAAACCTTATCATAATTTGTTAGCAATTCTAATTCTACCTTACCCATTTTCAAATTAGCTAGTCCAGGTGCAGTAAAATAATGTGCTGGGTCTAGTTTGTAATTATTCATACACACAGATCTAAATTCTTCAAAAATATCGCATAACATTAAAGTATTTTTATTAACGTAGTAGTCGTGAAGCTCACCAAGAGAATTTAATTTGAAATGTGTCATAACATCGTTTACATATTCGTAATCCTCTTCGCTAATTCCTCATTGGGTTAGATCTGAACAAAAACATTCTCGATTGGTGGTAATTCAGTTTCATTAAATCTTTTAAAATGAGTATAATATATATTCGTATGAATAATTATGTGTTCTAAATAATCAACGTTCCATGCTTATGCTTCGGGTAAACTAAATGTTTTAATTGTTTCTGTAAATTTATCATCCGTTAGATATTTTGCAAGTGTCTCTCGAAAATGAACCATAAACCGATAACTATCTAGAAATCTTATTGTTCTTTTTACAAAAACTTCTTCGCCCCATTTTACAAATGTATCGACTATAAACTCTTTACTAAACGAAATATATTTTGCGTCTTTATTTGGTATTATTAATGCTTCTTGATCTGGATGGTTGTTTTACTGAGGCTTTGATAATCAGTTGAGAATCGTATCGGGATAAATTATTAATAAATAGTGGAATATATTTTGGATATTTATAATCTGAATTACACTGTAGATGTGCAAGGTCCCTTCATTTTCCAGTTAAGTGATTGTGATCACTAGCTTTGTTCTTGACTTCGTCGGACTCTATCTCCTTTTCTCAAAAACAGTCATATACTGGTGGAATTATATTGCTTTTACCTTTACTACTTAATATCATTTCAGCAGCGTTATTTGGTCTTAGTTCTTGATAAACAGTTTTGGAAATGGATTCCAAATATTCATACAAATGTAACTATTCAGTCTTCTCCTTTGTAAACTATGGACTCATACTCCTTGCGGGTTGATTTAAGATAAATGCAAAATCATGCTGAAATGTGTTTTTCTGTTTTTATTGTCCATTACGTATCTGGGTCCTTATTTACAATACTTATTGGCTCAATGTTACTTTCAAAACCACAATAAAGAACAAATGAAACCTTTAGTTGATTTTGCTAGTTTTTAAATTTAACAATAGAACCCTCCTTTGGCATTATGTATATTGTCTTAGATGTTTAGTTGCATAATATTTTGTGTTCTTGTAACTTTAATTCAGAATTTAAAATTCAAGCACTTCTTACGAAGATGTGTTTTTTTTCTCTCTTCTTTTTTCTCTTGAGATGATACTAACTTTGATAAATCCTTTATTCCATAACAATGATAATTGTCTCCTTCAAACATTATTAAAGATCTACATGTCTGTCTCTTTCTCTTTCCGTTATTGTAGCTGGTTATGACAAGTTTTTCTACTGGTTCATAGTCATTGACGGATAGATTAAATTAATTTTCATTTGTTTGTATATTTTAGATATTTATTGGACACGTATTAAACCAGTGTTTATATTTATCATGGTTATATTTTTGTGGTCTATACGGATTATGTCTAGGTGGGTTTCCAACTGATTCCTATTGCATGCAAAAAATCTATTGTCACTATATTGTACATTAAGAAAGGCGTTTTTTATATTTGTTTTATCAAATCTAGTAAATCTTTGTATGACGTTTCTGCTACTGGCGTAAATGTATATCAACATGTAAAGTTAAATAATTGATCTCATTAAAAAAATAACGTGTAACTATATTTATTTCCTGATCAAATTTTGTATCTAGTATATCCAAGAGTTCTTTAAGTTTACTTTCTATTTCAATTTTGTTCATTGTGTTTTTAGCTGGTGTTGTATGATACATATGTACTTAACGATGATGGTGCACTTTATCTTTATCTATTTCTCCGATAAATCTAATTTTACATTTTTTGAACATAAATCTATAATTTTCTACCTATTATATTCCATAAGTATGATTCAAATTCTTTGAAACATAAACACAAATTCTGGTTAGTTTCTTTTCCAGTTCCAAATTTGTATTCCTTTAATGCTTTTTGAAAACAAGTCTTGCAGCTTTCTTGCGACAATTCTTTTATAGTTTCATTAACAATTCTTTTTATTTCTTTTCTAGCTGGAAGACGATTTAGAGGAGGATGTAATTTACTTCTTTCAGATTTTGCTACTTTTGTATCAAACAAATTCTGTGCCATTTAATATGATACCATTTTATTAAAATAAAATTGTTGGTGTAATATGTTTTGTCATTTTTATAGGGTTTTTCGATTTCTAAAATAAGTGTGAAATCTACGCTCTTTATGACTGAACGTTGCACATCTTTTCCGCATGCGTGAAGTAATTTGTTGTTGGTTTTATTCTCTGAGTTTATCATTTCCACCAGTAAAATACGATTGCGATTTAATTATATTTGCACAATCTTTACACAGCGTGTACTTAATATTTCGACGTTCCATTTAATCAATAGGCTTAATTTGATAAGACATATAACATTTAATTGGTTCCATTTACATAATGTAAATTATTTACGTATGAATACTAGGACCATTTTTAAGACTATCAATCATGACCTACTTTAGTAAGACAAAGTTTTCTTCCGGCTCGCAACTATTAAAAGATTCATCATATCCTTTCCATTTTGCCAGCACCTATTTTCTCTATCTTGAAGACATCATCTCGCTTGTCGTATAGATATAACTCCTGGTAAAATATTTCCTCAATACCCCCTCCCTTTAAGTCTTCTAATTTATACACTACAGGATCTCCCAAAATGACTTCTTTGATTATAAAAATCTCCTGACTTTCTCGCCTAGTTTATACTTGGGCGTTCCATGGGCATCTGTTGTAAGATAGTCAAAAAAGTTAATCCATACTTTATACCTATTTTCTCTCTTGCTTGCTTCAATTGGTGACACGACTACAGATCGATGGTATGATTTATTGTTTCCATCAATAAGGTTTTATAGTTTATTTACCCATTTTCTGATTTCATTTCAGTAAGATACTTTTACATTCTAGTCTTAAGAGTTCGATTAAATCTTTCCACTACAGACGCTTTTTAATCTGAGTGAGTGAAAAATTATTCAGTATCTTCTTTCTCCAATAATTTTCTGAGCTTTACGTTATAAAATTTATTTCCTTCATACAACTGTTTTTGTTGCTGGTTTTCTCTCTGCAAATATTTCGCTAAAGGCATGACGTATATCATCTCCCTTTCTTGTTTTTACTTCTTTAGTTCAGGCGTATTTTGAAAAGACATCCATCGCTGTTATTAAACCTTTGATATACTGGTAAATCAACCATCTGCCTGGAGCTGAAAATCTGTGTACTAACATAAACCCTTCTATATGGAAGTCTTTTTTGCCTTGAGTGTACAATGTGTAAGTAGATTGTTTTATCAGCCAACCTTTGAGTTCACAATATTTTATAGGACTTACAAAATTGTGTTCTTATCGGACTTTGCCCTTGCTTTTGCTATCAAGTTTAACTTTCCTCCTCAGTTAATTAATATTCCTAAAAGCAAACGGACGTTTAGGGTCATAGTATATATCCCTTAAATACTGTTCATTCTTAGTGTATGTCATTTAATTACAATAAGTTTTATTTCGTTATTATTGTTCTTTCCATTCTTAACATGTCTTGGTAATTATGAGGGTTATTATACTGAATTAAGCACGTGGCATATCGATCAGTCTGTCGCTATAACCTTGATTTAAATGGAAAATATAAATACTTGATTGATAATGATCCTGGGGGAACATACAACTGTGCATCAGGGGCTTGGAGAACCTACACGAGATAATGTTAAAGATGCTTCCAAAATCTCATTTTTAATTACGTTGGAGAAAAATGCCTGTTGAAGAAAATAATAAAATTTTGGCAAGTGATGGAAAAATAGGATAGGCTTATTTATTTCTACAAGGTATTAACGGAGTATCATAAAAAGGAATATGTAATCAAATTATTAGTTCTTATGTGAATTGTATTTTAGGTGTTAAAGTAGAAAATGGAACATCTAATACGAAGTCTATTTTCACCGTTAAAGGCACGCTAGTAAAAGTTGTTTAAAAAATGAATTCTGGGTGAGCACGGCTACGAACCAGATAAGCGCATTACCATACAATTTCAGCAACATATATCAGATTCAAACGTTATACCAAACTATGCCGATGGTCGAGATGGTATATTTTTGTTACCTAGTGATATGGTGGTGAAAACTGGCAGAATCATTGGATACAAAAACGATTTTAAATAGTCACCAGACACATTTAATCTCGGAATAAATACTGTTATGAATACCAGCTTCGTAAATAATATAATACCAGCAGCTGATAAAGAGTCGTTAATAATTCGTTAAAAGATAAACAACGAAATAATATCAGTGGAGCAAAGACAAGAGAACGAGGGTAATTATTATGTAGACAAGAAGGAAGTGGAGCAAAGAGGTGAAAATTGTGTATTTACAATCGCAACAGCTCACGAGTTGCAAGGTATAGATCAGGACACAAGTAAAAAGCGTTTATAATTCTGATTATGGTTGCAGGAGCTGGTGTACTTTTTATAAAACAGGTTAATATTTTTTATTATTCTGTACCATTTACTTTGTATTCTTTTGTTACTAAATTTAAACAATTTAGTAAAATTAAAAAGAAGAAGCTAATTAATGCCAGATCTAATCATATATGATTATCAATTCAAACTAATTAAGCCTCACTTGAACATTAGAGATAGAACATTGTCTTAGTTTGTCGTAAAGCAAAAAACATAATACAAATTTATAGAATGTGTAATCCAAAACGAATGCATTCGCTAGAGTTGTCAACAACTGAATACACCTTATCACCACCACCACTACCTGCACCACCACCTGACTGCTATGGACTTCCTTAACGCTGCACTATTTATATACTATTGACATTTTTCATTGTGTCCCCTTTATCTTCTTTGTAGTCGAAATCTCAATTATGAAAAAGAATTTAATATAAAAGCTTCAATTTAGGATTTGTAGGTAGTTTCTCTTTCATAAATTGGTCTTATATGACTTTTCCTCCATGGAAAACGATATCTCTAAAGTGGCGTTTCCAAAATCTAAAGATATTTAATGAATATACTAAATTATCGCCAAAAGCGTAATCAGGCTGTAATATGAGCAAAAAGCTCTTTTCGTTATTTCTGGTGCTCGTCAGTCTTGTCATTGACGTTTGCAAAGATCAGAAAAATATATTTATTTGTGGTCTTTGCAGAAGTGCAACAATCATTTGCTTTATATGGGAGTGTTAATGGTAGTGTTTATGATTAAGTTTGGTAGTAGGTACTTATAACAGATAATATAAAGAATACAATATAGCTAAAAATAGATGTTAATGGTAGCTAAACCAGCTGGAGTAGTGTATATAAAGGCTGATTCTAAAACACTTTTTTATCTTTTTCATCATAGAGGTTTTCATCGTGCAAACAAATGGCTCTATCCATTTTCCATTAGATGCCACAAAAGTGTGGTCATCAACGTGTTAATTACGCTTGAAACAACTTTGGCAAACTATCCACAAAGTTGCTAAAAAAATATTTTTGTAATGAAAATGAAAAGTTTTTATAAGTGTAATTGTATTATGTTAAAGTTTTATAATTGTAAGTGTTTTATGTTTAAACTATCAGTATCATCAGCTTCATCCTCAGAATCATCGTAATTGTAAACAAGATCTAATTCTACAGCATACGCATTAAGATAGTTTTTATTTAGATATTTTTTTACTCTAAAGGCAATTTTTCCGGTTACTTTAAGATTTTGTGATTGTAACAGAGAATAATCCCTTGGTGGAATCTTTGTTCTTGTATCACTTTTTTCGAATACTTTTGAGCTAGTGTCAATGTTTATCTTTGCAAATTGATTTTTTCTGATTACTTCACCTGTGTAATTTTTTACCATTGCTTTAATTTCTGTTTCAAGATTTTCTACATCCTTGTAATATTGATCAGTATTTGTGGTACAGATTTCTATTTCAGTTCTTCCTGAATTATGATAGATTTTATTAACATCCATTGAGGTTATCTCCAGTGTGTAAAATTTATTTTCAATCATAACATGATTATCTCCATATTTTTGTAAAAGTGTGATTTTTTGTTGGGTTGACATTATATATAATACACATAAAATTATATCTTTAATTGATAGTTAATAATAAAATTTAGCTTTAGATTATCAAATTAATAGTTCTATCAAACATATTTTTTGGTGTACTCAACTTCGTACTTTGATGTTCTACTAGGCACAATATCGATTAATAAATCTTCCTTGGTTTGTAGTTCATGTATTAATCCTATAATGTTATATTGTCTTCCTCTAAGATACGCTTGTAATTGTAATAGCATTTTTGAGTAAACAGCTGTTGCTAGTTTACATGATGCTTTTTTATGTTCGAGCTTTGGTTCAAGTCGTTTGAATCCAGTATTGATAAATATACCAGCTGCAGATAATATAAGAAGAAAAGGATTAAATAAACTACCTGCTGATATAATTCCACTTGTTGTTAACAGCAATGGAGTATAAAAGATTAATTTTATTAGCCGGCTATAGTACTTGCTTGCTTTCTTTGCACAGTACAACTTTTTGTGATATGTTTTAAAATATGATATTAGCTGGTTTCGTTGATCTTCTGGTATTGCTTCAGAAATATGATTAAAGTCAATAATTTGCCTCATTATATTTGATTTTGTATAAAATCCACGTGTAATACATGATCGACCACAGTCGATTGAAGATGGATTGAGATTATTTTTAAGTTAACTTGTGATTTTTAATTTTGTGGCAGCGTCTGAAATAATGCATTAAAATCTGCATTTCGAACATCTGTAAGAGTTGCTCGGTATTTGTTAAATATATTTGCTGTAGGACGACGCAGTTGTTCTTCTTGTTTGTCTGTGTATTCTTTTGTTGATTTGTGGTCAAGTGTATCTGAAACCGTTGCAATATAATTTATTTCACCGATATTATGTTGGTGTAAATCAATAAATTCGATAGCTGATTTAACGAAATCGATGTTAATATTACGTGGAATAAAGTATTGGCGAAGTATTACGTATGCTGTTGCGAATCTTTCTTTTATATTTGATTGCGGTTGATCTGATAATAAACCGTTATATAAAACAGTTTTTACACTTAAATATCCTTCTTTAAAATCAGACTCTAAAATTAATTTGTTTAGATTTTTAATTTTAATATCATAATAAGAAAGTAAATAACGGTATCCTGTAGAAAATATATCTAGTGGAAGTGGATGATCACCTTTTATAATATCATGAATATTCGTCAAATTTTTTATTTTATTCAGATATTCTACTTTAATTTTATCTTCTAAATGCCTATTTTTTTATAATAAGCCTCAGCGTCTACGACACTATACCCAAAAACATTAAACATTTTTTCATCATAATGTGCTGGCATGCCAGCTATATTTTCTTGTCCAACGTATTTATCAATAAACCAAAGTGTAAAAACAGCATCAGTGAATTTGTCAACATCGTTATGGTATTTAATAACATCCTCGAATTTTAATTTTTCTGCAGCTTTTGCAACTAGTTCTTTAAACTTTTTATTTTTTATATCATCGATAAAATCTCTGTATTTTCCGAATATTTCTACTTGTTTATTTTTTATCATTTGATCTTGTTCAAAAGAATAAGATAATTTATATTTGAATTCTAAGGTTTCCGGAACATTATTTATCTTGTTTACATCAACATTTTGACTATTTAAGTCAATAAATTCCATAGCTGATTTTACAGCTCCTATTGGTATAGTATCTAGCACTAAGTACTGATATAATATTGTATACGCCGCAGCAAATTCACCTGATATATTATCTTTTGACAACAGCTCGTTTACCTTTAATTTTACTTTTATTAGTTCACGTAAATTTGCATACAGCGGTTCAATCATGAAAGCATCTAATAAACGATTGTCATCTCCATTCATTATTATTTGATTATATGTTTTTTGTTTTAGATCTGGATTCCATGTTATTTCATCAGTTATTTCATCAAGTGCGTTTAGTTCATCATAAAAAGGTGTTCGTTCAGCTTCTGATAATGCTTTTAATTTTTTCTCAATTGTTTCCACGGCATCAAATGCAGTTGCTATATCATCACCGTTGTATTTGTTTTGAAATTCTGGTGTTTTTGATGATACAAGAACTAAGTAACTCGTGGCAAGTGCATGCGCGTCATCTGGTTCGTTGTGGACGGCAACAATTGTTTCAGTGTCATTGTAATCTAATCCGAGCTCTCTGAACAGTCGTCGTTTAGCAAAATTATTAAACGCTTTTGTGTTTCGTATAAGGCCATGTCGCTTTTTATCAAAAATTTTATCTAAGCAATCTAGTCTTTCTTTGTGTTTTCCTGATTCCCCTCCAGTAAATTTTCGTTTTTGTACTAACTTTGACCTCAATATCGTAAACACGTTATCACGAGTTAGTTCTATGATTGTATCATGAATTAATTTTTCAATTTCACTCTCTAGTTTATTCATTTCCGCTTGTGTACAGAATTTCACGAACATATCGTATTTGTTTAGAATTTCTTTAATCTGAGTCTTTCTCATTGCAATAACTGATCTTAAGTTTCTAATATTTTCAGTTTGTTCATCTGTATTTTTTTTATCATATTTGATAGTTCACGAAACGCTGTTCGAATATTTTCTTGTCGTTGTGCTTCATCTTTTTCTTGTTTTGTTTTACCAGGATTAATTGGTGCAGTAAAATCAGGTTTATCCAGCTGTGTGTGATCGAATTCAAATATTTTATTGTAAAACTCACGACATACTTCAACAATTTCAGACATTGTTATTATATGATAAATGCATTAATAAAAATTACATTGAATCATCCACCGTAAATATCTGCATTAGGGTTAGTCCTGGATTTGTTGTTTCTGCGGCGACAACAAATAGTCTAAATAACCAGTATTTGGCAATTGTATTAGCTGCTGCAATATTAAAACTTTGTACAGAATTTGAAATATAATAACTTGTTGCTGCATATAAGTCTGTCCAGTTGACATCATCGGTTGAGCCCTGTAATTTCCAGTTGTATATTCGTTCTGCACCACCTGCTCGGCCACGAAGTTGAAGTTTCCACACTGATACACTTGCAGGACATTCGATTTTGATCCAGAAGTTTGTTGTTGAGCCATTAGTTGCCCATTCGTTTGTGTTTAACGTTGACTGTAAATGATAAGCAAATGCGTTAAAAGGAGCGTAACCAGAATATGCTGAAGATGATGTAACAATAAATCCATTACGATTACCAGTGTTTCCTGATAGTGGTGGAATATAACCAACATTGTTTTTGATTCTAACGCTGCCTAGTACACGTGAATCAATATATGATTTGTTTGCAAGATCATCTGATGCTGTTGGTGCTGCTGAACATTTTACAACACAATTTGTCATCACAAGATTGCCTGTCATTGTGTCACCGATTTTGTTTACAACTGTGCTACTAAGATTCAACAGAGATGAATACGGAACGGCATCACCCGGATTAGATGGAACAGGAAAGTTTTTTAGTATTCGATTGTTCATGTCAAGTGTTCCTGTCATTGTGCTTCCGGTTCTAAGCACAGCAATATCATTCATATACTGAACGTTAACAGCGTTGTCAAGTGCCCATGATAAGTAAGTATTGATTCCATTCAAAACAAATCCACCCATGTTTAATGATCCAATCATTGTAGAACCTCTACGTGGCACATAGTCAGCGAACTTAGTCAACATTTGTGCATAAGAAGTTGCATCCCTTTGGTCAGTTGGTGGATAAGCTGTTGGTAATCCTGTTATTTTAGCATTGTTTGTCAGTGATAATGTTCCAGCCATTGTATCACCTGATCGGTTAATATACAGTGATGTAATGTCATCCACGTACGTTTTATTCACGAGATCAGACGGTTGTGTAGGTAGCGCCAATGATTTTATTTTATTTGAGCCCATGTTAAGATTTCCTTCCATTGTGTCTCCGGCTTTTCTAACATGTGAATTATCAGATAGTACCAACTGGTTTAGACTGACCGCTTGAGTTGGATCAATGTCTACTGGTGGATAATCTGTTATCAAACCAGCAATTTTATTACCTGACATGTTTAGTACTCCAACCATTGAATCACCTGTTCGTTTTAAATAATTGGTGAGATCTGCTGGTTTACTTGTATCTACTGTTGAAGTTGTTGAAATTGTTGTTCCAAATTTTGAGTAATAGGACATTATATTGATTCGTCAACATTGATTTTTTATCAGCGTTTATTGTATAAATCTTTTTAATAAACAATAATATCAATAATAAATTTTGATTCGTGTAATGTAATAAAAAACAAACATAACTGTGATCTACCTAATTGTCATTATTTAATCGTCGGTAGAACCGGATCTGGTAAAACTAATCTTTTACTTAATCTTTTGCTGAATAACAAGCTGAACTACGATCGCGTCTACATTTATACAGTTAACCCACAGCAAGATAAATACAACACATTAAGCGATTATAATGAACCACTTAAGGAGGCAATGGGTGACAAAGCAAAAGACATCTTTATTATAAGAGATCCTGAGGACGTTATTCCAATTACAGAACTTGACGCTGATGAAAACAAAATTATTGTATTTGATGATATTCCACTTGAGCACAATGAAATCGAAAAAATCAAGTCAATCTTTTCAATGTCAAGAAATAAACGTTGTAATTCAATTTTCTTAGCTCAGGGCTTTTTTAACGTAAATAAATTAATTAGACGTAATACTGGTTGTTTCATACTTTTTAACGGTCTTGACAACACTGATATTGAAAAAATCGCACATGACTTTTGCGGGGCTATTTCCAAGGAAGAGTTTATTAAACATTATCATGAGGCAACTAATGGTCAACACAAGTTTTTCATATTTGATAGAATAACAACAGATGCTAATAAGATGTTTCGTAGCTGTTTAGATTGATAATTTGATTTTATCATCAATCGAGCAAGCTCGATCGCACATTGTTTTCAATGTTGTTATTGTATCGTCGATTTTATCGATGTGATTATATAAACTAAAAAATGTCAGTTGATAAAAAAGTACTTGAGCGATTAATTCAAGCTAGACAACGAAATAAACAGTTAATACAAGAAACAGCTATTGGAAAGACTCGAACTGAAGAAGAACTAAAAGAAATATTTAAACCTGTTACAAGTGCTATTGAAGAATCTGGTAAAATGTTAACAGATAAAACTGATTCGATCAAGAATTTAGTTAATTTACTTTCAACAGGAACAACTAAAAAAAATAGAAGGCCTTAGAGACCTATTACAAGCATCAGGTGAAGATATGCAAACAAAATTTACAAAATTATTTACGAAAACTGATATTGCATTTGTTGCTGAATATGTTCAAAAATTAGGGAATCAGATTGAATTTCTTGAAGAGGAGTTAACGAAAGAAACGGATCCTACACGAAGACAAGAAATTCAAGATAACATTGAACAACTAAGTCAACAAGTTAATACGTTAACAGAAAAACTTGAAGAAGCAAAAAAGCAAATTGAAACTTTAAGAACTGATTCTATTAGTGAAAGAAAGAAAGTTGATGATGAATACCATTCCTTACAAAAAAAAATTATGGGTAAAGAACTCAAAGGGGTTAAAGCACCTGTTAACGTATTATCTGATAGAGAATTTAATAACCTTCTTTCAGATGTTTCTGTAGCATCTAAACAAACAAATATTATTTTTGATATTTTGCCACCCGATGACGTACTTGAACGTATGAAACCTGATCAGTTATTATCTTTGTCAAAAAAAGTCAAATCACATAATCAGCAAGCTGGTAAGTTAAAAAAGGATACTAAAATTAACGATGATTTAAAAAAAAAAAAACCGTATTATCAGCATCTTTTAACACAGTATAAAAAAGCATTTATTTACTCTGTAAAAGACGCAGAAATAGTTGAAAAAACAGGAACTGGAATAAAAGTGTTTTCATCTCCATCTGATGTTTTTGATAGATTTATGTTGATTATTTCATCGAAAAATGCCGGTAACACTGGCGTTGAAATTGACAACGAAATAACTGAGATGTTGGATTACTTTAGGTCAAATAATTTTATCACCACAGATGAGTATCAGGTTCTTAACAGAGACCTAATCGACTAATCGATTCGTTGATTGATCAGCGACGACTTTTATCAACACATAATTATAATAGCTAAAATGAATGAAGAAACATTTTTTCTTGATTCGTCTCAGACCAGCGACAACAGCGCAAATTTTACTGTATCATTTAATCCACCAGTTATTCTTGATTCAAGTCGTAAATATCGTATCGGACTTATTTCTGCTACGTTGTGGAACAGTTTTTTTAACATCAAAGATGGCGTAAATAACAATTTCGTATACAGGTTAAATAATGCATCGCCATGGGTTACTAAAACAATTACTCCTGGAGCATATAATTTACCTGGTATTAATCGTATTTTTACAACAGTATTTGGGTTAACCGACTGCACCATTGAAGCAAATTATAATACGTTACGTGCACAGATGACTCTTAAAAATGGATTTACTGTTGATTTTGGAGCACCACTTTCACTTGCGACACTGCTTGGTTTTGTGCAAAAACAGTATAGTGCACCAGCAGCAGGATCAGCTTCATTTGAAGGCGAAAAACCTGTGAACATCACTGATGTTAATTCCATTCTGATCGACTGCAGTATTGCAAATGGATCGTACTCAGCATCTGGATCACGTAATCGTGCAATCTATAGTTTTTCACTTGATGTACCACCTGGATCATTAATTCAGGTTAACCCAAGGCAAATTATTTATTATCAGATTAACGTTGAATCGCAGATAAATTCAATCACAATGAAGCTAACAGATCAAACTGGACGTCAACTAGATCTTAATAATGAAATAGTAACGTATTATTTACACTTAGTTGTAGGCGATTAAATCGTCGTTGTTTTTAGCACCACGTGCAATAATGTAGTTGCTGTTGATTTTATCAACACGTTTATTATATAAACGTATATAATGGCACTAATGAGCAATAGAAGAAAAATATATTATCCACATACAATCGGTGGAAGTTTACTTGGAAACATATTCTCAAAGATAATTCAACATGGGCCAGGAATTGCAACGAAATTAGCACCAGTAGCATTTAAAGCATTAGAATCAGTTGCAACAGCTTCAGCAAGTAAAATTGGAGACGCTGCTGGAAACTTAATCGCAGATAAGTTACTAAAACCAAAACCGCCACCGCTGGACAAAGAACTGATTAGGGAAATAGCACCATCACCAGAAGCAGCACGAGCAATGATTAAAACAGCAAAAAATTATTGTCTAATGATAGTGAACGAATTATTAAATCAATGAGCGATAAAATTGCTAACAATAAGATCGCAGGAGATAATCAAAATCAGCGCATGATCGATCGAGATCGAACGCGGACAGACATTGCAGCATTTTAACAACAGTAATATTATGTAAACGATTATAATAATGGCATCAACAAGCATTAATTTTAATATTGATGAGCCGTACATGATAGATAACACTGCTGTTGAATTTGAGTACGTTGAGTACATTGAAGGTGTCAATGACATGAACATAAACACTGAAAGAAAAATAAACACGCGAGATGAAGACGTTTGGCTGTTACCTCATAAAGGATATATTGAGATTCGTGGGAATTTAAGGACAGCGGCTAATGCTGCAAACGCGTTTGCTGCTGGAACAAATATTGCACTACAAAACAATGGATTTGGATTATTTAAAAATGCACGTTACCAGCTGAACAATCAAACAATCGAGGACATACAAGATAATTTACCAATTGCAAGCACTATTTTAAATATTTTGTCATTTAGTGAAGATTACTCGAGATCAACTGCGACAAACATGTTTTGGTTTAAAGACATTGGTAATGGAGCCGCAACAGCTGTACCAGTTGTTCCTGATATGTACGCGAATTTAGCTGCTGCTGATGCAGCTGCTGTTCTTGTGCACTTAAATCCTGCCGGTGCAGTTAATACTATGATAGACAATATTAGAAGAAATTTACTTCCAGATAACAATGAGGGACATATAAAACGACAAAAATTTACTGATAACGGAGCACAAATTACAATGTTTCTTCCATTAAGTGCAATATTCGGATTTTGTCGTGATGTAAATAAAGTTTTCAGAGGTATAAAGCACACTGTCATTTTTAACAGAAATACCAACAAATAATATCGTTTTAAGAATTGGCGGAAATGACGGACAATTTGTTATTAGCAATCTTTCACTGTGGATCCCAAAAATAATTCCATCGTTGGCAAAACAACTTGAGCTTGAAAACAAGTTAGAGGCGTTCACAAAGAAAATTCATTTTGAGCAAAATAAGATATACACACTGACAATACCAGATGGACAGAGTTACACATGGCGATCAACAACATCTCCATCAGAACAGCTACCCCGTCACATATTTATAGTGTTCCAAACCGCTGCAAGGTATACAGGGGATCAAACAATTAATAAGCGTATATTTGATAATATGAACGTTACAAGTATAACAGCTAGAATAAATTCACGGCAATATCCAGAAAAAGAGTTAGTTTGTGATTTTAATGTGGCAACAAGAAATGTTTCACGGGCGTATGTGTCACTTATAGAGGCGATGCAAAAATATCTTGATACTGACACTGGTAGTCAAATATCAATTGAGGAATTTAGAACATTGTATCCAATATTTCATTTTGATGTTAGTAAACATGCTGAAAGACTATCATTATCAATGGCTGACATTGAGGTATCATGGAAGCTTGGAGCAGCACCAGGAGCAGGATATCAAGCATTTGCATTTGTAACATCTGATAGATATCTTACACTTGATGTTCTTAAGGGAAAAATGACAGTACAAGTTGTGTAACCATCGACGTTGATTTTATCAACGCGTAATTATAAAATGCCGACGAAAAAAGTTAAAAGCGGTGCCAAAAGCACTGACAAAAAACATTTAACAAGAATAAAACAAACAATAAAAATAATTGGAAAAATAAAAACTTTGACAGGAAAAATTGAACGAATACTAGCAGACGATATTACAAAGACTGGCGGTTTTATTGGACCAGCAGTATCCGTTTTGATTAAATCATTGTTACCAAAGGTTTTGACAGTGCTCGGAACACTTGGAATGGCTGCTGCAACTGGTGCAATATCTGGTGCAACAAATAAGGCTGTACAAGGTTCTGGTATTAGAACGGCATCGCTGTTGTAACAATGCACTCGACGTTGTTAACAATGCAGGCAACGACAAAATTGTATTTTTAGTATAATAGATTTTAATAATATGTCATCGATGTCAACCGTAGTAAAAAAAACCAAGAAAGAAAAGAGCAACAAAGGCTGAAATGGAAATAAAGAAAGCAGCATTAGCTGTAAAAAGAGCCACAATAAAATTAAAGAAAGAAGCAGCTGCTGCAAAGAAAGCAGACCGTGGTGTAAAGATAACAAGAGCGATGACAAAGCCATTGCGAACAAAGAAAGTAGCATCACCAGAAGTAAAAAAAGCAAGAGAAGTTCAGCAAATAGTAAAAAAAAATGATGCCGATGTTTACCAAGTTGGACAAGCTAGTGACAACGGAAAAGAAGGGTGGCTTCCTTCAAATGATACTTCCAGCTCTAGCAGGATTACTTGGAGGCCCACTGATCTCAAAACTGCTTGGAAACGGCCTGACATTGCCAGGAACAGTACCAGGAATGTATTAACGTTGTCAAAGACAACGCAAATGCCAATGATGATAAAACCACTAGGTAATTTTGATATCAGTGATCACTTAAAAACGGTCACAGGATTCAATGGTGTATTTTCAAAAGATCAGCTAATAAAAAGCGATGGCAATGACACTACACACTGTGTTGTAAACATACAGAACTTCAATGACGGTTCAGGAACCCACTGGGTTGCATTATACGACAATAATTATTTTGATAGTTATGGCTTTCCTCCGAGCGATCACATTAAAAGATATGTTCTATCGTTTCTCAAATTTTCAAGTGTGCCAATCAAATACGTTAGCAATCAAATTCAGCAAAACGGAACAAATGCTTGTGGATATTATTGTATAATGTTTATTAAAGAGCTTTCCAAAGGCAAATCAATGCTGGACTTTATTTCATAGTTTGAACCAATTAACTGTGCAAATGACGTCAAAAGTATTAATAATGATCAAATCGCTATTAATTTTTATCAATTCGTTGATATAATCAACTATTATACATGGAGGAAACATACTGCTTAAAATGTAAGAAAAAACTGGCAATCTAAACGAAACTGTTGTTAAAACTAAAAACAATAGAACTATGATAAAAAGTATTTGTACTGTTTGTAAAAAAAATAAAAGTGTATTTATAAAACAATGATTTGCAATTGTGAACACGACGTTTCCAATGGCAATGTTGGTAAAATGCTTTCAATTGAGGGAAATAAACTTGTCTGTTATTGTGACAAATGTGAACATCGTCAAATACTTGGTGGAGCTATTGATATTCATAATCTCATTGGAAAACTTCCAAAACCAAAAGGAGGATGGACACTTCCAGGACACAAGTACACTGGACCATGGAATCCCCTAGATGAACAACTTGACAGCAATGACCAACCACTACCAGGACAAGAACCTTTTAATCAGGTTGACGCAATTGCTATGAAACATGACATTTGTTACCGGGATAACCCATCAGATAAACACATTTGTGACAGAGAAATGTTGGACAAGCTCGGAGAAATGCAACCAGAAAATATTAGAGAGAAGATTGATAGACGATTTGTACAAGGTGTAATCGGAGCAAAATATAAACTTGGTCTTGGAACAGATGACATTGTTGAAAACATACTTGGTATTGATGACAACGATTTTATCGATGGTGGTGATAGTTTATACGGTGATGGCGTTAACGGTGCCGTTGGCACTGCTGTTGAAAACGCTAATCAAATTCGTTCTAATGAACTGCACGCACCAATAAAAAAAAGTTCCAGCGAAGGCGTGTTGTAGCAAATGCTGTAGATGATATTTGGTCTGTTTATTTAACTGATATGTCATCGCTAGCTTCTAGCAATGATAACATAAATTTTTTACTTAATGTCGTAGACGTGCAAAGTAGATATGTTTTTAGTGAACCAATAAAAAATAAGATGGGAAACACAGTTTTAATCGCACTAAATAAAATTGTTACTAATAGTGGACGACAACCAAATAAAATATGGACTGATCATGGCCCTGAATTTTATAATAAGCAGTTCAATGATTGGCTGGATAAACACAATATCAAAAAATATACTACTGGCAACGAAGGAAAAAGTGTTATAGTTGAACGATTTAACAGAACATTAAAAGAAAAGATCTACAAGAAAATGACAGCAGCAAACACTAATAGATACATAGATGATCTTCAGGCGATTGTTTCCGACTACAATAATACAAAACACAGAACAATTAAAATGACACCAAATGAAGCAGTAAATAATCCTGTTCTTGCAAACGAAAACTTGTATCGGAGGCATAAATTTAACGTTGGTGATCGTGTCAGGATTTCAGTTGTAAAAAAACAATTTGAAAAAGGTTTTACACCAAATTATACTGATGAAATATTTATCGTTGATGAAATACTTTTGACGATTCCTGTTACATACAGAATCAAAGATTTAAACGATAAACCTATCATAGGAAGCTTTTATGAACAGGAACTATTAAAAACCAGATTATAATTGATTAATTACAGTATCGTATATCTTATTATACTTTGGTAGCAGCCGATTAGACTTTAATGGCTTACACATCTTAATTAATGTATTTGCCCGTTTTGAATCAATAATACCAGTATCAGCAAGTAATAAAAATATCTTAACGAAAATAAAATCAAATTTTATATTTTTTTGTCTTCCTGGAATATTAATGTTCATAAATATTTTAATGCGCTCGTTAAACGCTTCCTGTTCACATAAAGACAAATCAAACTTTTCTATTTTACTTCTGAGATGATATTTAACATTGTATCGCTGTGGGTGTTTTCTGTAACATTTATACGCATTTGAATCAACGACATTGTTAACGTTGTTTTTAACAATACTGTCATCGTTATTGTTATTAACAATCGGTGTATCTGAAACAATACCATTTAAAATGTTTTTAAGCTCATAATCATCATATAATAGTGGATCGTTTGGATGAGCATTTAAATAGTCACAAAAATATGAGAAACCTATCAAAGGCTTCGTTGGCTTTTTTAATGGACAAGGTGTATTATCGTTGAGCAATAAAATTAATTTTTCGTTCATCGTTGTCATTGCTGTCATTGTATATTTTATATAAACATATTAATATTAAATGGAAAAATACCAAACAAAAGGTTTTATTCAGAACATTAACGACCTTAACGAGGCAATACGTTTTTGTTTTTGCGTTCCAATCAACATCAAACTTATCATTGATAATGAAAGCGCAGATGGAAGCACTGTTAAGCCAAATAATGTACTTTTAACACTCGATGAAATGAAATTGTTTAAAAAAAATGGAACAATTGTTACAACGTGGGACGCTGATGCAATCATGAATTACAGCCACAGCTGTATTAAGGTTGAAGAGCTAATGAAAATACTCGATTCAAAATAGCTTATTAATAATTCTATCAACAACTTTATCGGCAATTGATTTGCCATCAGCGTTAATAATCTTATCAACGATTTTGTCAACGATTTTGTCAACGATTTTGTCATCAGTTTTATTAACAAGATCAGAAGTGCTTTTGACATCATTTATGTAATCAAAAGAAAATTTGCGATTGTATTTCTTCGAGTAAGCTGAATTATACACGTGGTCGGCAACAAATTTCACAGAACTAATATTAACACCAAGATGTTTTCCAGCTGATGTAATTGATCTAAACGCCTGATTTTCACCTGTAATCATATCAGTTGACATTACAGACCGAGGAGGTTTATAACCACCATTTGCACCTTTACCACGAAGACAGTTTTCCTTCTGAGTAACCAAATCTAAATTTTCAATCCTAATGTCAGTTCTAATACCGTTGATATGATCAATAACAAGTCCAGGACCAATAATGCCGTTAAACACCTCATAAACAAATCTGTGGGCGTAAACTTTTTTCTTATGTCCATCATAAACACTTATTTGAAGATGTCCCATATTGGTTAGGTTACCAAGTGGTCGCTGATGGTATTTATGCCTAATAACACCTTGTGAATTTGCCTCATATTTTTTGTGAACCGGGTGGGTATAAAATATTTCTGTCATTATTAAATAGCCAGTATTTAAATAAAAAAATAAATAAATAATTACAAATTAAATATTTTTCAATTAAAGATTAGCACACTATTATATAATATGTTAAAATCACTTCGTGAACTATCAATGAAAAAAGTATTGGAACAAACAAATTTTACGATGAGAGAGACTTATAAGGCATTTGCTGGATCAGACAAAAATTTTATTTTTGATAATCAGCAAGTATTAAATGCATCTTCGGAGACGTACACGTTGAACACAGGAAGTTTTGGAATAAGACCGCAAGATATGATTGCAATGGTAAAACCAATAATAAACAATCAGTTACAACAAAAATACGCAATAAAAATTAATCTTCAGTACAATGTATTGTTTGTGATAGGTGAGCTTATTGTGCTGGAAGAAGAATCAGAATCATATAAAACAACTAAAACAACATTAATAACACGAGGATTAAACGTAGACGAGATTTTGATGAAATTGCACAAAGATCTTAGTGACCAGATTGAAAACCATGAAGGAGCAGGATCTGGATGGAAATTCAGAACTATTATAGCAGTTTCACTTAACACACACAATGTTATCCTGCAGGATGATCAAGTTTTATTGAGTTGCCAGGATATTATAAAAATTCAAAGTGCCTTGTAAACGTTAAAAATAACGACAACAAGTGTTTTCAGTGGGCTGTTTTATCAAAATTGTATCCAGCTAATTCAAACCCAAATAGAGTATCAAATTATAAAGAACATGTCAATAGCTTAAATTTTGATAAAATCGAATTTCCAGTACAAATCAACAAGATAGAAAAGTTTTCCATACAAAATGGATTAACAATAAACGTATTTGGCCTGGACTACGCAAAAATCACTGGAGAACTATTTTCATACCCACTAATAATAAGTGAAAATTTACGAGATAAAAATGTACAGGCGAGCGATGTAATTAACCTGCTATTTTATAAAAATCACTATTGCTGGATCAAAAACTGTAACGGGTTCAATAGCAGTCAAAACAATAAACATAAAGGAAAACTTTATTTCTGTTATCGTTGCTTAAGCAGATTTACCTCACAGGAAGTATTAGATCGACATTTAGAATACTGCTCAGATAAACAAAAAATCACAATGCCAGATAACGAACACTCAAAATTAAGTTTTAAAAATCCACAACGATGTGAAAAAATACCATTTGTAATATACGCCGATTTTGAGGCACTGTTGGAAACAATTGATGTCGCAATAAACAATCCAAATATATCATCAACAACAAAGATACACAATCATATTCCTTGTAGTGTTGCTTACAAGATTGTTTGCGAATATGATAAATCAAAATCAAAGAACATTGAGATATACCGCGGTGTTAATCCAGCAGACTGGTTGTTAACTAATTTATTGATAGCAGTGAAAGAAATTAAAAAAGTCTTAATCGCTGATAACAAGTATAATAAATTACAATGGTTTATTCCAGTGGTTTTCCACAACTTTAGAGGTTATGATGCGCATATTATTGTTGACTCACTTGGAAATAAAAAATTTAGTGTTAAAACAATCAAATGTATCCCAAATAGCACTGAAAAGTATTTATCGGTTACAATACAACAACTTAGATTTATTGATAGTTTCCAGTTTATGGCAGAATCATTGGATAAACTTGTAAATGGTTGTACTGTTTTTGATAACCTAGAAGAGTATTTTGGCACCGATTCCAGTTATTTTAAACGCAAAGGTGTTTATCCGTACGAATACATGAATGATTTTTCAAGATTTAATGAAACATCACTGCCAGACATATCAAAATTTTATTCAAAGGTTCGTATCGATGGAATAAAACAAAGTGAATACGATTACGCGAAACAAATATGGAATCAATTTCAATGCGAAAACATTGGAGATTATCATGATCTGTATTTGATAACCGATGTTCTTCTTCTAGCTGATATATTTGAGCAATTTCGTAGCAGATGCAATAGTAATTTATGGATTAGACCCATTATGGTATTTTTCAGCTCCAGGGCTCGCTTGGGATGCAGCATTAAAACGAAGTAATATAACACTTGATTTGTTCACAGATGCTGATATGTATTTGTTTATTGAAAAAGGTATTCGTGGAGGAATATCAGTAATAACAAAGAAATAGGCAAAAGCAAACAACAAATATTTGCCAGATTATGATTCTAGCAAGGAATCAAGTTATATAATCTATTTGGATATCAATAATCTGTATTGATGGGCAATGTGTCAATCATTACCAGTTGGAAACTACAAGTGGATAACAGAAGAAAAATACCTAAACGAAAAACCAAACGATAACGTCGGCTATTTCATAGAAGTTGATCTTGAATATCCATCTGAGCTACATGATCTACATAACGACTATCCATTTTGTGCTGAACAAATTAAAATCAGTAGTGAACAGCTTTCTTCGTCTCAGATTCAAAATGGTTGTAAAAGCAGTACAGAAAAGTTAGTTCCAAATTTAATGAACAAAACAAGATACATAATACATTACAAAGCATTAAAACAAGCAGTTGACGCTGGTTTAAAAATAACACGTATTTACCGGGTTCTAAAGTTTAAACAATCTTGTTGGCTAAAAGACTACATTGAATTTAACACAATCCAAAGGGCAGCTGCAACAACAGAATTTGATAAAAACCTTTTTAAGCTTATGAACAACAGTGTATACGGAAAAACAATGGAAAACTTAAGAAAACGTGAGCAAATTGAACTTATTAATAACAAAGAACGGCGTGATAAAGTAATAGCAAAAGATAATTTTATTTCAGTAAAAATATTTAATGAAAATTTAATAGCAGCTCATATGCGTAAAACAAACCTAACACT
>JAQPZY010001243.1:0-205000 GCA_029931535.1 Margaritifera margaritifera | reverse complement strand
ACGTCACATCCTATAGAAGGATAGCCATATTGAGTTCTAGTAGCCTTACTGGAAAACAGCAGTAATCTGTATAAAGGTATATTTTCACTGTATTTTCTCTCTCAAATCTCACCTTCTAAATCTCAAATGTTATTTCTGTCTGTATAAATGTATATTTAAACAAATTTGTCTAGAATATAATTGTAAAACATAATATTTGCACTCACATCTAAAATTTCTCAGAAACAATGGCTGGAAAAAACTAGAAGAGTATTTTAACACAGAGATTGGTACGTCTGAGGGTAATAGAGTTCTCTTGGCACACATAAATTCTGGGTGCCAAATGTTGGACTGTAAAGAATAACCCGAAGCAGAAAGACCCAGGCCGGCATACATTTTGCAAGCGCTGGTCACAAAGGGAGTGCCAGTGGAGGAAATAGGCGCCCTACAGAATGGGGGAAGTGAGCGATATTTCCTCTATGCAGTAGGGTACACTCCCATACTACCAGAAGGCTACTTTGAAATAAAAGGTAGGCAAGTTAGAGTAACAAAAGCTCCACCGATAAAGAGAACAATAGAACCCAAGACAGTGGAAGTCCACTTTACAGCACTCCCGCTATAGAAACAAATTAAAATTATTTAATAGATAAACTACAATCACAAATTGAAATATGGCTATGCTCACCTTTAAACTTAATGGAAAGGACACAGATTGCACACAGATACATATACAGTACTATATGGTACATAATGCAAATAGTAGATTTTAAAGACACCTGGTTGGAAATAATACACAAAAAATTAATTCACTTTATATGGGGAGGGGGAATGCACCTTCTCCCAAGAGAGTACCTGTACAAGCCAAAAATAGAAGGAGGGCTAGGCATACCTTTCTTAAAATATAAAAAGACTGCATATATGATAAATAGAATAAGGAATCTACAGACAAAAAAACATTTCGTATGGGCGGCTTTATATATATATATATACTTCTATGGATACGTAATTATTAATATGCCAGAAATATATAGAAGCAACAAACTAATTAAATTAATTGAACCACCAAGGAATTTGATTTCAATAAAAAAATGTAATAATGAGATATGGGAACACTTATAAAATATGGACAGAGGAGAAAGACAATTTAATATATGAAATTATAATGAAGGAGGTCAACAAAAACGTTCGTTATGAAGTAGAATTAGAAAACCCAGGAGTAAGGTGGGAAGGAATATGGAAAAAGTGGAAAAACATTAGATCCAACCAAAAACAAAGTTTGATTTACAAATACAACCATGATGTATGGGTCACGGGAGATTCGCCTTTAAAAGGCATGTAACTAACCATATATAAATGTCCCCACTTTGTAATAGTACCTTATATACAAAAAGACATGTAATGTTAAAATGCAAAAGTACCGAATTAGATAGGGAAATATAAATAAATAGAATATTTGAACAAAATTGAATATATCATGAAGATGATATATTATACACCAACAATATAAAAGAAAACAAATTATATGAAAACGTAAAAACATATATTACCAATACTATGGGAAAATGTTTTAAATGTTTTAAAGGAAATTAATAATTATTGTTTTTTTAGCAACACACAATCAATAGTGTTCTTGTCTGCCTAATAATAAATATAATATATAAAAACAAAATTAATTCAGATCTAAAAGAAGCCAGCACAATATAGATGCTGATTTCTTAGAGGACCCAATTATAACCACTGTGGGAGATGGGAACCAGTATGCCTTCCCACTGGAGGGGGGGGGGGGGGTACGCCGCAAAGGCGACCTGGATCCTTCTCACTCACATGTTAGAAAGGCCAGCCTCACAATATTGAACATAAACATAATAATAAGTATTATCCAACATAATATAGAGACAGGAACACTAGAATATAACAACTAACAACAAGGGAAATTCGCAATAGCTAAAATAAATTAACACTGCATATAGGAACATAATGGAAAACACATAAATACGAGGAGGGGGGTATGTGACTCAAAGTAAGATATGAAGACGAGTGACACCAATGCTAAATGGCTAACGCGTAGTAGTACGGGTCACATCAGAGTATCTGAAGATTGAGGCATAACCAAAATCAACATTACGAAACAAGAAAAAAAAAAGGAAAACAATATAAAATACTAACAACTGAGAAATGTTATCCCGCCTATACACTCTACAGACACACAAACCATAAAACATTCTCCTTTTTTTTTTCTTTTTTTTTTACATATCAGAGAGAGATAGAGAGAGAGAGAGAGAGAGAGAGAGAGAGAGTAAACAACAAAAATTTTAAAATTGGCTTTAGACCATAACATATACGGAGACAGGGGAGCACAAGGTATAGTCCCTGTGACGGAGAGAATGGAAACATCACACCACAAGAGGTCGCGGTTAAAGGGGCGCCAACTCACATCTCCGCCACAGACTAAAAACGATGCACCACCAGTCTCCATTTGATAATCTCATCACAGAGACTGTATAAATATATATTTTGGAATTTATTGTAATTTTTTCCTATATAAAAGTAAATAATAACTATATCAAGATTTGAACAACTACAGCCAGTCCAAACAAGAATACAGGGGTTATAGCAGACGACAAAACATATATAGCAAATACACATATAGCACACACTGGACTTAGACAGATCCCTAGCAAGGATCACTAAAACTACCATAATTTAACATGGCAAGGAAACCAGCCGCAAGGGTAATACTTGAGGAGGGGAGTACGAGCCATAATGTAAATTTCTTTCGGCCAAGGGCGGAACGAATGCGAACCTGGAAACGGGATCCGAATCAAGTACGCCCATCTAAAATGTATATCAAGATTAACCCTAGTCAAAAAAAAATAATAAAACCTTTTCTTCAAAATTCTATTTGATTTTTTATAAGAAACCCACAATAACAGATCTTTGGGGGTACATACAGATATAAAAAAAAACTTTTAAAACTTTCGGCACAAAAGGGGGACACCTCAAAGGCCTCTTGGCTCAACATAGCTAGAAGTCCAAGAGGAGACCACAAAAAAAAAAAAAAAAAAAAGTTTGAGTACAGTTAACATCACAAATTTCAAGTGTCAGATCAGATGGAACCATCCCGAATATAACATAATTGTGAATGGCACATCAAAATCCAATACCTTTGCAAAGACTGCGTGGTTGACGATTGAAAATCGCTAAATTTCAAAACTATAATATGGAACGGATGTTAGCTAAACGTAACTGAAAGGAGCTTCTTGTAATGTTTTAACTGAGGGTTTGATATGCAGGATTTCAAGCCTTTGACAAAAAAAAAAGCGGTATGAAAAGCTAAACTTTTATTACGTTTCTTTCGAATTACCTCTGTAACAATTAAATTAAATTTGTTGTATGAGAGCACGGTGATAGATTTGATGAAGTTGACGCAATTTAGAAGGTTCGAATTTACATTTGCATAGGAATGTTGGGCGTTTCTTATTCTTCCAGGTTTATAACTTAGTTGCGTTATGCATGGCTTTTTGCAGCAAGGTCATTTATGCTCATTTAAAAAAGAAAAAAAAAAAAAAAAAAAAAAAAAAAGAAAGAAAGAATTTTTTTTAAAGAGTTAAATGCAATAGAGTTGGATTATAATTTATATATTATTTCCTCACATACGAAAATAATATGAATTTTACGGTAGAAGGATTTTCATAAATAGCAGAGAAGTTCACGCCTAATACTACGAGATTCATAATATGGACACAAAAGTCACAGTCGCTTTTAAGTTTGTCACAAAAAATAAGCACATATGGAAAAAAATGACTAATTAAATATTTACCTCTAATAAAGGTGTTTGTAAGTTGAGGAAGTCATTTTACGACACACAATAAAATGGTCTAAAGCGAACGTCGCTTTAAAACTCAGTCGAGTTTTTGGCACACAATATATCTGCCAGGACTTTTAATAAAAACTGGATGCATTAAATTATTAAAATCTTGTGAAAGCGTTTCATCAAGGGCAAAATCCCCTATTGATCCAATGTTAAATATAACCGATATTAGAAAGACTCCTATAGTTTGGTGCCCAACACTTTCTTTTCACTAGACGTATTTAGTACATGTATGATCCAGTCTTATTTCTCTGTGAACAGTTTCTACATGTAAAGTATCTGAACAGTCTTATTTCTCTATGAACAGTTTCTACATGTAAAGTATCTGTACAGTCTTATTTCTCTATGAACAGTTTCTACATGTAAAGTATCTGTACAGTCTTATTTCTCTATGAACAGTTTCTACATGTAAAGTATCTGAACAGTCTTATTTCTCTATGAACAGTTTCTACATGTAAAGTATCTGAACAGTCTTATTTCTCTATGAACAGTTTC
The DNA here is from genome assembly GCA_029931535.1 of Margaritifera margaritifera. Classification (NCBI taxonomy): domain Eukaryota; kingdom Metazoa; phylum Mollusca; class Bivalvia; order Unionida; family Margaritiferidae; genus Margaritifera; species Margaritifera margaritifera. The sequence continues at coordinate 200,655 of JAQPZY010001243.1, read as the reverse complement.
TACATGTAAAGTATCTGTACAGTCTTATTTCTCTATGAACAGTTTCTACATGTAAAGTATCTGAACAGTCTTATTTCTCTATGAACAGTTTCTACATGTAAAGTATCTGTACAGTCTTATTTCTCTATGAACAGTTTCTACATGTAAAGTATCTGAACAGTCTTATTTCTCTATGAACAGTTTCTACATGTAAAGTATCTGTACAGTCTTATACCTTAAGACAGACATTTTGAAAAGTTTATGCCACAAAATATTTTTAAAAAAAATAAAAATATGTAAGCTTCTGTATCTTGCACTCTATATAATAAACATATTAAATGCTATATTCTGAGAAAAGTGTAGGCTCAAGTGACTAAAGGAAATCTGCTCTGACTTTGCATGTTATTTTCAGCGAGAAGTATTGTATACAGTTATCAAGAACAATAAAAAAGAGAGGTTCGTACACAAACATAAACGTAAGTAAGCTCTACGTCATCTTCGCTAGTCAAGGAAGGTCGATTCACTTCGTTCCACGTCGACGCTTGGTATATGTAGCTAGCAGAAACATTGTTCTGAACAAGGGCCCTCTTGCGGAAAGAGTTACTGCCAGTAACAAGCTAAATTATTTGACCAATGCGAGAGCTCATTACACATGTGGGTATTCAAAATATGAAGACTTCAACGGTTTGAAATGGAGAAACTGACATGTGACATTTGTCCTTGTCTACGATGGCTGCGATGATTATTCTCAACTGTCTTCATATGCAAATAGGAGCAATCTAATTTGATCAGTTTCTTTCAGTTATATCCAGTTTAATTGCGGAGCGGTAGATCCTGTTTCGGCTAGTTACATATATGCCAAGGGTAGATGTGGCTCTACATGGGATCAAAGCAAATGCAGACATAGCGTTTGAAACAATGCTCACAGCTATACTCGAAGATGTGTATGAATGTAATCATTATTTTTATCTCTACAAAACCCCAAACATTTGGACTGATTACTCTCAATATTTACCTATGCATTAAAGGACCTAATAAAAGTAACCAGTTTGTATGAAATTTAGGAATGTGTTGAATTATTTAAGGCTCGTGAAATTTTTGAATTGTATAAAGAGTTTCATAAGTTTTGATTGAAATAAGCACAACTGAACAATAGCCATTTCAGAATTTCTAAAACCCAATTTAAAGATAATATTTATATGCATTACACATTATATAAGGCTACGATACAAATATAAATGATAATCTGTACTTGAGCTTATTGTATTCTAGAAGATTAAATATGCAAGATATGCATATTACAGCTGTGCAACGACTGTGTCATAAAGTCAGTATTACATTCATGCAAATATACAAACTATAAATATTACAGTAATCTACAAATGGGAACAAACAAAAAGAAAAAATCAATATCAAATATGCAAAAGAAAAATCAATGGCAAAAAAAGAAGAAGAAGAAGAGAATAAATTATTAAAAAGAAATGTGGAAAGAAAAGTAATAGAAAGAGTTCGTATCGTTCCTTCATGGAGCGACTATGCGAAGAGGCAATGTTTTTAATTACTTTTCAAAGTTATCACAATTAATTACTTTACATTACACGTAAGTCGAATAGGATTCTACATGTATACATTCAGGTAGAGCTTGGGTTGATTGTTTTTGACCCGTTGGCATCCAGATGGTATTACATACATATAGAATGACATATGAAGGTATCATTGTGAGGCATAGAAATATTCCAAGTGTAAGAATCAATGTCGAGAGTTCGTTCATAGGCAACACACATTTAAAGTTTAACAGACAAAGACAGATAAATGTAATGTCAAAAGAAATCGTAAATCGAAAATGTATTGACATGTCTAACCCTTGCCTTGCTAGTATAAATGGAATCTATTGAAATTATCGCACATGTTTGCATTGCTTCAGAATAAGTTTTGCTTTGTGGGTTTGTTTTTTTTAAATTGTACAAATTCATTGAATGTACTATGTATTTTTCGCGCAGATAACCAGTCTTCAATATGTCATAGAAAAACGTATTGAATTACAAAATAGGGAACTGGATTTCAAGCTTGGAAATGAGGGCACCGTGACCTAGTTTTAGTATGATTGTGCTATTCTTCTAACATAGGACGCATCCACACACAACAGTTATGATTATAGATGATATGGGATTCAAGATATTGAGGGAGTAACAAACCAATAGCTAAAAATACAAAGTCACTCAAGCTATAAAACTTAGGCAACAACAAACTAATTTTGTCATGGTTGAGCACTCTTCAACAGATGCATCCACATTCCAAGTTTCACGAGTGTAAGTGAAATAGGGTTCGATATTGAGGGCGAACGAACGACGGGACGACCACGCAAACGGTCGAACGATCGGAGGAAACGCTAATTATCCTTCTCTGGCGAGAAGATGATAAAAGTAACGGAAGGGTGGAAACAATGTACAGAACATTTTATACTAATAAGCAAATCTATCAGCTTTCTTACTGCCCCACGAGTCAATATTTCCGCATGTCACAATAAATATAAAATTACACCAGTTTTGGAACAAATACAGTGACATCTTACTTTCTTACGGATGGAATATTCTAAGAATAATTACATGTATATGCAATAACTTATGATAAGACCGCATTATAGCTTAACAGTCATGGACCATACATCAAACTATCAATTTTCTTTCATTTCTCTGACCTCTTATATTTTTATTGACATCTTGATGCATCAAGACGGCAAATCTGTTAATAACAACCGGAGATTATTTAATATCGATTTTCCATTTTATTTCATTATGAGCAGATAACTTCAAAAGAATCTCCTCTTCATGTATGTTTCTCAAGGAAAGGGTCTTCAAATTCTCACATCTGCCAAATCCAATGAGAAAGTCACATAATGATCCTCCATTAATCGTGACATTATCTATCGAAAGGTTTTCCAAGTTGTGTAGGATATACAACTCTTGAGGTAAATGTTCTATAGCTGTGTTGCAGAGACAAAGTGTATTCAGTTCTTTACATTCGTTAATTTGTCGGAAAAGGGTCAGTAAGTAACTTCCCTCGATTTTCATCCGTTCTAATTTAAGTTGTGAAAGTTTGTTCAAGGTTTGAAGAGCAAATTTTATAATATCCATATTATCCAATGAAAGAGTCCTCAGATCTTTACATTTGCAAATTCCATTTACAAACGTCTGCATGGAACCTCTTGGGTCAATATTTTGTAACTGTAACTCAGAGGGGTTTAGAGCACTTATCTGATTTCCCAATATTCTCCAGTCTTCGGCAGGCATGTCTACCGTTGAGAGACGAAGCACTTTCAAATCATTTCTGATAACCCGTGCTTTATCTATTTCATCTTTTACTTCAAAGAGAAAGTCAAGCGGACTATGTTGTAATTTAAGATTTTCTAGCTCAAGATGAGCCAAATTGATTTTATCCAGTTTTTTCCTATCATCATCATCGGTAACGCCAAGAGGTTCGGGTACGTTCTGGTCAAGTGTGCTGCTCAAATCCTTCAATTCAAGAGTTTCCAGATTTTTACAACTTTTAATACTGAATAGTAGATTGTCTACTCTACCAACTAAACTCAAATTACATAACTTGAGCGTTTTCAGTTTTCCAATTTTCTTTATACTCTTTGCTAGTTGTATCCAGTACTTCCCGAGGTGTAACTTCTCTGTTAAGTGTTTGGCATCGTCAGTTCTTATTACTTCTGGGGTCATTTCCAACATCTGAAGGTCCTTGCAAAGATCAAAAGAATGAGTAAGTAGACCCAGAGTGCTTGTATTGATATTGACAGACTTTATTACCATTTCCTCTAGTTTAAAGGGTGTCTGATAATTCCATTCCTGGCACAACAACAATGTACAGTTATTGATGTCAAGTCTTAGTTTTTTCAAAGTTTCTGACAATGGTAGCCAAAAAACGAGATTTGTTTTGTTTTCATGATTTTCCAATACAAGTGAGGTCAATGAGGCAGTGGACTTTAAAGCATTTGTCAGAAATAACAGTTTCTCGTTATCTAGTTCACCCTTGTACATTAGCGACTGCAGCCACGTAACAGAATAGGTCGTCCAAAAACCTTGATGTGCAATGGAGTATCTGGCTATTTTATTCTGTTTATTCATTACTTTATTTCCATCATGGCTCTTGCTTTGTTTTCCCCCTATTGTGACAAAAATCTTCTTTCCAAAGACTGGTGATAATTGCCACAGAATGTGAATAATTCTACTGTTTTTCAGAGCAACTTCCTTATCTGATACGATATGATCAAAAGCGTGTCCCTTCTTAAATGCGATTGCCATGGAAACAAAAAATTCATAGATTAGTTCATTTGTGAACGTCACTTTCGATTGGTTCTCTTCTGAGTTTAAAGATGGTGATTTAGTGACGAGGCCTATTTCGTACATGACTTCAAGAGGAAACATATCCGTTCCTCTTGTCGATGTTTCATGAAGTGACCTTTCCTCACCTGTAAATCTGTTTATTTCATACATAAAATTGTCATCAGCAATCATACTATGCGCATACAGAATATAAACGTGTTTCATCAGAAAGGGTCGTTTACTTAATTTGTTGACGCTTGTTGGAACATTACAGGATTTTTCTTGCAACACTTTCTTGATATTTTCCTTGCATCTTTGATCAGTGATCGCACGATGAAGTATATTTTCTACGACACCAAGCAGAATATCCAAGACTTGAATAAAAACGTTTTCGTTTTCCATCCACACAAACAAAAGGATAAGACAAAGATAAGGTAATTTTAGCAGACATTGCACATGGAGATATTCTGTAAACAACAAAAAGTTGTCTATGTTGAAATCCTCAGCATCTTGACAATTTTTGATTATCAAAACATTGTGAACATATTCTTTGGCCTTTTCCAGGGTCATTTCAGTGACCTTCGATATCTTTAACCGTATTGAACTGGCAGCACATGCGTCGAAGATCAGTTTTAAACTGTTTGGTCGGGATGTCAAAATAACAGTACATGCAGATAATAGTCTATGATCCAAGAATTTTAATATAGGTTTGACGTTTTCACCAAATTTATCTAAACCATCTATTACAATCAGTATGGAATTAGCATGATTTTCATCATATATGTACTTCATTATGATATCTAAATAAGTTGGTTGCTGTTGGAACAAATATTGTTTTAATAATTCTTGGAAGGAAAGTTCTCTGTGAGAAGATTTGAGTGGCAGGTATAATAGTATTTTAAACTTTCCAAGATCTGCTAAATTTAGACCCTGTACATTGGCATCCACAGTGTTTGAGTTCTGCGACCAGCACTGTACAAGATGCTTACACCACGTTGACTTACCGCTTATGTTATCTCCAAGAATCACCGTTGGACAAAATTGTTCGGTTTGTGCTTTCACGCCATGATTACCTTCTGTAGGATCCAAAGTGTCAGGTGATGTTGCCGAAACTGTTTCTGTATCTTTTATATCTCTGGTTTCCATTTGTTGGAAGTCCAAGTTAATGTACACTTCTGACACATCCACATATGTTCCTTTGCCAGCTGGAGACACTGATACATGCGTCATGTTTTTGTAAAGTCTCCGTAAATGGTTTTGAATTTCAGAAAATTCTGGTAAGAAATGTAAAAATATAAGTTTAAAATTAAACAACTTTAAACAGCTATTCACCGTCACGATTATATTTAACTGACCGATATAACGTATGTTTTTAAATGTATTTAGCTCCAAATTAAGCTGATTGATTTGTTAATTCGAAATTAAAAAGGACTTTAAAATACTTTTTACAAATATGTTTAGACGGTCTCAAATATTGATGAAGCCAAAACTCGAAGAAGAAAGGAAGTTCATACAGCCATATTAAATGGCAACATGGAAAAACTCATTCCCGAAAATAATACGATATTGTGTAAAAAAAAAAAGTAATGAAACCTACGGAGCTTTTATCCTTTTAACTGAGTCTTAACAACTTTTAAATAATGTGGGACACATTAAATATTTGCTTAAATTTGCCTTACCTGTGCTTGCAGTTTTTCCTTTCTCAATTAATGCGCATGTTTCCTCGTTATCTGAAGAATAGACATATTCCTTAACTTTACTCTACAGGCTTTAGCTAGAACATACATGTTTTTGGTATGAGATATTTATAAATAAAGTTCTTATGTCTATCGTGCCCAAATGGCTGATGTATGGTATTGTTCTTCTAAAAGCGTGACATAACGTTTTCACAATACCTTGAACATTAAAATATTCAAATATACGATGTATTGAAAAAAAATGGCATGAATGTAGGCCTAGGACTGATGGAATAATTATTAATTTACAACTGTTTGGACCGTAAAATTGTTTGATATGAAATTATGGCACATCTTCTAATTATTTATTATGAAAGTTTCGAACAGTTTGAATATAGAACTAAAACGAAAGTCCTAGTTTAACGCATATTTTCCACTCTTCACTTCGTATATCAGTCATTCCTTAAACACCGAAGGTGGAATGTACCTTGAAGCGACTATGTGTCGAGTGTTGTATCCATTGTCATTATTACGAATGTTGGTACTTAAAATTAAAATTGGAACAAAGTTCATGTTATGTTAGTGAAGTCTTAAAAAAAAATTAAAAATAATGATGAACATGTATCCTGACTGTCTTTCAAAGTGACTACAATAAAAATTCATAAAGCCATTTTAAGTTTCAACTAGTTTCAAAATATTTGCAAACTGATCGGAATGTGGTAAACAGCCGCATATTAACTACCACGATATTTTATTTGAATGTTTATTCAACTTTACAACAACAAAATGTTATTGACTTGGCAGCTAATGTCAATGTATTTGTTTAAAATATTCTTAGAAATTCAAGCCAATTTTTGAACAGAAAAAATTGTCGTCCAGAGAAAAGAAAAAGAAAGTCCAACTATATGGACTATATGGAAATATATGGAAAAAAAAAATTGGTCAATCAAAAATAAAAGATAAAATTCGGAAAGATTTCTCAATGTAAAATTCAAAAGACATCACAGAGAAATTAAAGACATTATCGCAAATTTTCAAATACATTCATGTCAAATAAAAGACCTAAAATAAAACTTCGTACACTAATATAGCAAATTTCTAAAAGCATGGTTGTAAAAGTGAAGACGTTATTTTGATTTATATTAAAGACCTCGACGCAAATTTCAAAAGATAGCACAGAAAACACTTCACTGTAAAGAACAAGAGTCAGTACCTCCAAGGACGGCATTGCTAACTAAAACAAATGAAGGAGTTGTACATGGCATAATGGGTTGGTGTTGCTGCTGCTACTGGTGCTGATGATGTTGATTTTAAAGTTAGTTGATAGAATAATCATCACCGTCATCGTCATAATTATTATGTCTCGCAGGTTTCTTTACCGTGAGATCTTTTTGTAATGAAGTGTGTGTGTGTGTGCATATATATATATATATATATATATATATATATATATATATATATATATATATATATATATATATATATATATATATATATATATATAAATGATATAAAATTGTTCAAATATTAGGAAAAATTTCATTGTCAGGGTGGTCACAATGCGGGGACTTTTTGTATATGAAATATGTATTTAAATATATAAAAATAGTTGTGATTTTAGGGCACTGTTTCATACGAAAGAAAAGAAAAACAAAATTCAGTGAACAAACTATCATAATATATCAATCAAGTTTAAAAACAGAACTGATAGTAATAATTTCTAAAACTTCTTTATCACTTGACACTTTCAGAGAAAATAGTCGTAATTGCTGTAATTTAATTTGTTGTCATTTCAAATTCTGAATAATTGCATCTTTCATTTACATTGTAAGTTTCAGAGCTCTATTCAAGTAAATTCTTGCTTTTTGTTGCTACATGCTTGTTGTATGTTTGAGCCGGACTGGTTTATTTTTATGAAGCAGAGTAAAGATTGATTCGCAAACGATATTACCGGAAAAGAAAAGTTCGTAGCATAATAATTATGACGATGATGATGATCATTGTAACAACCAACTTTAAATCCAAAATCACTAGTATCAGCAGCACCAGCATTAGCATCTAGTAATTGCAAGAAAAAATATATTATACAACTCCTCCATCCATTTTTAGTGTCAAAACCCAGATGAAAGTGATTATGGCACAGTGACCTGATGGCCTATAGAAATGCCACTTAGCGTCTCTTTTTGCAGCTATGTATTTAGTCAGCAATGATGTCCTTTTCGGTATGGAGTATTCTACTGTACATTGAGGTGTTTTTCTGTGCGTTGACGTCATTTACTTTTCAATCAGATCTTTTTGAAATTTACTGTGAGTCTTCAAATATAAATCGGAATGATGTCCTTACTTTTATATTTATATTTTTGGAATTTTGCATTCATATCTTTAGGATTGTACAGTCATATCTTTAGGATTGTACAGTCATATCTTTAGGATTGTACTGTCATATCTTTAGGCTTGTACTGTCATATCTTTTGGATTGTACAGTTATATCTTTAGGGTTGTATAGTCATATCTTTTGGATTGTACAGTCATATACTTAGGGTTGTACTGTCATATCTTTAGGGTTGTACTGTCATATCTTTTGGATTGTACAGTTATATCTTTAGGGTTGTACTGTCATATCTTTAGGGTTGTACTGTCATATCTTCAGGGTTTTACTGTCATATCTTTAGGATTGTATAGTCATATCTTTAGGGTTGTATAGTCATATCTTTAGGATTGCATAGTCATATCTTTAGGGTTGTATAGTCATATCTTTAGGATTGTACTGTCATATCTTTAGGGTTGTACTGTCATATCTTTAGGGTTGTACTGTCATATCTTTAGGATTGTACTGTCATATCTTTAGGGTTGTATAGTCATATCTTTAGGGTTGTACTGTCATATCTTTAGGGTTTTACAGTCATATCTTTAGGATTATACTGTCATATCTTTAGGGTTGTATAGTCATATCTTTAGGGTTGTATAGTCATATCTTTAGGGTTGTACTGTCATATCTTCAGGGTTTTACTGTCATATCTTTAGGATTATACTGTCATATCTTTAGGGTTGTATAGTCATATCTTTAGGGTTGTATAGTCATATCTTTAGGATTGTACTGTCATATCTTTAGGATTGTATATTCATATGTTTAGGATTGTACTGTCATATCTTTAGGATTGTACTGTCATATCTTTAGGATTGTATATTCATATGTTTAGGATTGTACTGTCATATCTTTAGGATTGTGTAGTTATATCTTTAGGATTGTATAGTCATATCTTTAGGATTGTACAGTCATATCTTTAGGATTGTATAGTTATATCTTTAGGATTGTATAGTTATATCTTTAGGATTGTATAGTCATATCTTTAGGATTGTATAGTCATATCTTTAGGATTGTATAGTCATGTCTTTAGGATTGTACAGTCATATCTTTAGGATTGTATAGTTATATCTTTAGGATTGTACAGTCATATATTTAGGATTGTACAGTCATATCTTTAGGGTTGTATAGTCATATCTTTAGGATTGTACTGTCATATCTTTAATGTTGTATAGTCATATCTTTAGGATTGTACAGTCATATCTTTAGGATTGTATAGTCATATCTCTTTAGGGTGGTATAGTCATATCTTTAGGATTGTATAGTCATATCTTTACGGTTGTATAGTCATGTCTTTAGGATTTTGCATTCATTTTTTTAAAAACACTTTTGTATGTATTGTATTTGTCGTTTATGAATTTTTAAATTTGCTATAAAGTTTGTAGTTTCTCTCTAATGTCTTTTTCATTTCGCATTGATGTCTTTTGTAGAATGGTGTCTTTAATTTTTTCATTTATGTATTTTACCCCGAGCGGTCACCCATAAAAGTGTGAATTCTTTCACTGAAATGTCATACCAATGCCCTTAGGTTTGGATTCTTCCATCTCATAGCTTCCTTTACGTTGTCTGGAGTCTGTAGTGTTTTCGCCTGAATAACATAAGTATTTAATACTCAATCTCTCCGTATCATCCAATTACAAGACACTGCATATATGTTTAATTTCTTTTCAGCCGAATGAGCGAGTTTTATATTGCTTATGAATACAAACCGAAGCTGTCAGGCCACCAATTTATCTCTACTTGATATAAAAAAGTTCATCTTTCTGACATGGAATAAAAAAATGTACTTCTTTTAACACTGTCCTATAATGATGTCGTTCGAACATGACGTCGTGCGTGCAAGATTTATAAATAGTCGCACGGTTAATTCTTTGGTTGTATATTTTTACTTCGCATCAACTAAATCATTTCTTTAAATATAATCAGCTTCAGAAGAAAAATGCTAAATTTAAATGATCATCACATGCACATCACGATTTTGAATGGGATAAAAATGCTAAGCGCTTATTTATGCATAAATATAATTTCCCTGAAACAAACAAACACACACACACATGCACTCACATCTTTCATTTGTTTATTATGAAAATGTAGGTCAAATAATAACAGGATGGTAATATTACTGAAACAAATTATACTAAATACGAGCTTGTGTTGTCAGTAAAGACATACATAATTCAAATTCATTTAATTCGCTGAAAATGAAACGGCCTTTGTATGTATTACTCACAGCAGTATTTTCGAATCAATCTACGGGTACACAAGATCACCAAGGCAACTAATACCAGAACTAGAACAGAGACCAGTACACAAGGAAGAATAACAGATGTAAGTTCATCGTCACTTCGTCCATGCCGCGAAACTGAAATAAAGATGACTGTGAGAGAAGATATGCGAAGTTTATTTTATTTGTATTTGTGCCTTCAGTAATGGTCCATGATAATAAGAATAATATAAACAATCATCGTCAAGTCCGAAATGATTCAGCTCAATTCATTATTACGTGCTTATGATGTAATATAATAGCGCTTATGCAATTGAGTTGTTATGCCATGTTTCCTGTAAAGCTTTTGCCACTGGCGAAAGTACTGTTGTATCTCTTAACACGTATAGTACTTAAGATTATCTTGCTGCCATAACGCAGTTCAGACCCATAGGTCATCTAAACCTTAGTCGATCGTCTCTGTGAATAAGGTTATGACACTATGACTAGATCTTACTTTTTCTCCCATTTGCACGAGACAAAATCCCATCAAGCATGAGGATAAATGAAGCAGACCGAATATGAAAGCTCACACGTACTATACTAACACTTCATTGGTATCGTGACGTATATTAACGTGCTAGCTTATAATGTAAGCAGCCCTGATGTTCCATCTCTGCAAATAAAAAATCCCGTGAGTTTTACTTCTATATTTTCTAAGAAATCTCGACAGAAATAGGAATCTAAATTTAGTAGGATACAGCTATTAAAGAGTGCTGTTTTCTCCAGGTGGTATTTCAGGGTGGGATTATCCTGCAAAGATAATATAACCACGTTGGGGAGTTTGGAAAATAATCATTCCTGATAATAAGTCGATAAAGCATTCTAAATTTATGTAAGTAACATTTATGTGGGGTGAAGTATCAGATACCTTGTTGTATACCAACTGTTGATACAAAAGTTTAATTTCCCATCGCAAGAAAAAAGAAAGAAAAGAACCTGTCTGTCCTTAAAGCGGCATTTGGTTGATTTCCGCGATTAAGTTTTCTTGTCAGCGACAATGAAGCGACTATGTTTCGGTCATTAGCCACAATCCGATTATTACACACAATGTCGGCAATACCGCCAATATCGATACTGACTTGGAAAAATGTCTTCTGAAATCTCAAATCATTGTTTCTGCCACTCACGTCAACCTCTCTGAAACGCCGTTTTTTCATGTACAGAAAACAGTAGGTCCATGACACGTGCTTGGCAACGGCACATTCAAGAGTTTAACATCAGTTTTGATACGCGAAAAATTGAAAAATATACAGTAATGCAATAACAATGGCCAAGGCCAAGGTTCGCAAACAAAAGATATTCAACTTGTTTCCTTAATATCATTTAAAGAACTCTGGTAATATCCTCCTTCCCTATATATATATATATATATATATATATATATATATATATATATATATATATATATATATATATATATATATATATATATATATATATATATATATATCCCATAAAATTGTCCTGTTTCCTCTCCATGAAACAAATAGTTTTACAACTTACCGACCAATTCGAAGGTCTATTTTTTTTTTTTTTCTGCATGTCTTTTAATAGATACCTGAAACAAAGTATTCGAAAGTTGTCACATACAGTATTTTATTGCGCAGGATTAGTACTCACTGGTCGTGCAAAGGTCAGAAATGTTTTTTAGGTAGCACTGGGCCGATTCTCCCTCAGCGCACACCATGTATTCGCCTGGCTCAGGATTTGATCCAAGATCTAGTAGGCTTGATCTGTTCTGTGGGTGTAAATTGGCCATTGTTATGATCACACGTGTTAAAAGAGTACATGTCGGCAGAACCGTCAACAAAATTTAAAATGTGCCGACTTAATGATAGACTTATAGCCCAAATATTTCAAATGCAATCCAAACGTTTCTCTAGTAATTCGCCTGACCCAATTGTCTACAATATAAAAATATTCTGGTTTTGTAAACACTTTTTGCTTGAGACACAGCAACATATTGTAGCTGTTGTGAGCAATGGAAATAATTCTTCAGCTATGTACGAAATTTTAAAGCGATGCGCCCGATATAAACTATATTTGACAACTAGAGAATTATTATTGCGACTAAATAAAAGGCATAGGTTTTAATTTGAAAGAGCATACTTTACCAATATCCAACTACGACTAATCATGTAGGTAATCATCTTGTTTAAATCTGAACAGGAATTATTTTTTCCAGCTATATGACGGCCGGAAAGATTTTTTTTCAAAAGAATCTCAGAAAATGAAATGGTCTGTTCCTTAAGTAAGGTAATCGTACATTTCAAAGTTGCGAATTAAATACTTCAATTTGACTTCTTTAAAAAAGTAACAGCACGTGCAAGTTAAAGGGAATATCCGGCTTAAGGTACAATAAGCAATCATTCGGCAAAATGCATTTGATTTATTGAAACTGCAATAGCTGAGCGCCGTTACTCCACCAGTTAAGAAGTCGGCCACAACTTTCTCTGTTTATATGACACAAGAGGCTCGCCATATTCTTCAAGAAGGTGCAGCATCTATGTCGGGCAATCGGCACCTAAGTTATTGCGCTTTTAGTTTTTTAACTGAACCCGATCGTTAAGCGTGTATTTTTCTACGAGTACTGGTAAATATGTATATGTGTGTGTGTGTAAGAGAGAGAGAGAGAGAGAGAGAGAGAGAGAGAGAGAGAGAGAGCAGATATGGATATGTGCATATTGCAAACGCAAGCAAATAAGCCCGTTACGTTCTCAGTTGAACACGGTTAAACAAACATGGGTTCAACAAAAGAACACATTCATCCACAAAGTTATATAATTTGGTTTTTAATACCTAAGATCACTAAAATTACATCTTATCTGCTGTGAAGAACGTATGTCGAGATAAACCATTTCCATAGACACGTTCTCTCATTGATAAATATGTTGACTGTGTTTGCTAAATGCGAATTAGTATCGTAGCCGGTATGTCTAACCATGGGAACTGATAAAACAAATAAAATTCCCATAGGCACGCTGTACTATTTATACAGTAATAATTCTAATTTATTTATCTTCGAATTTCTACCATTTGTCTGTCGCCGATATTTACAGCGTTTTGATTGAGCAAAAGGAATATATTTCTCATATTCTTTACATATTTTGAGTGAAAACAAAACGATTTCCCGTCATAAAAATATTAAATCACTTAAAAAAAAAAAAAAACAGAAAAAAAGAAGAAGAAAAAAAACATGTTTCAAGCTATATCTATGCTGATACTTTTACGTGTGAAAAGAACAAGGTCGAGTTTGATGAGGATTCGTTCTTGATAAAAATCTTTGCATGAGTGGTCTCATCCTGATAAAAGTCTTTGCATGAGTGGTTGCATCCTGATACAAGTTTATGTGTGTGGTCGCAAGTAGTAGGGTGTGAGTACTGAGGGTCAAAAAGGGCACTTGGGGGTCATACGGGAGTTTAACATTGCTGGGGCACTCTGGGGTCAAACGGGAGTTTAACATTGCTGGGGCACTCTGGGGTCAAACGGGAGTTTAACATTGCTGGGGCACTCTGGGGTCAAACGGGACCATACGGGAGTTTAACATGGTTGGGGTACTCTGGCTACGTACGGGAGTTTTATCGTGGCGGGGACCTCTCTGGGTACGTACGGGAATTGATCATAGCGGGAGTCGCACCGTATGTAGTGACGAAGACAACGTCCACTACCATAAAAAAAAACTGGGGTGGGGTGGGTGTTTTTTGATAGTAGTGAACGTTGTCTTCGTCACTACATTACGGGGTGTGGGAATAGAATTAATCTTTCTTGAAAAAGGGGTGGCCCTAAAGACCTCCCAGGTCTGGTCCGACAAGCGGGACAGCTCCTCCTCCTCCAGGAGTCTAGACTCCTCCTACATCGCTCCTTCAGGATAAATGTCGGATGGACCGCTTCTGGTTCCCAATTTTTTCTTCCTTCTTCTCCTCCTTCTCCTCCACTATCCTGTGATCTTCCTCCTCCATCATCGGATGAGGCTGGATAGGCTCCTTCTTCTCCTTCTCCTCCACTATCCTGTGGGAAATTAACATTATGGGACCTCTATGGCCTCAATGGGAAATTAACATTGTGGGTCTCTATGGCCTCATACGGGAAATTAACATGGCGGTAAGAATGGTAGGCAATAATTGGAAAATAACCTTCTGCCTAGTGGCTATATCTGACTGACTGAATTTGAATTATAGACGTGTGCGACGAATCTCGTCATGTACGTCTGAGTGGCTATATCTATATAGCCTAGAGTTATATATAAAGCATTACCTATACCTCAGATCATGTTGGAGGTGTCAGTAAATTTGCATATATTGTACCTATGTTATAAATAGCTTTGATCAAGGGAACTAACTTATAATAACACTAAAATGGACGTGACTAAATGTTGTATTAAACTTCGGGAACCGTCACGGACTTTAGCGTTGACTAGAAAAAATTCGGAACATTAGATTATAATGGCCTAGACTAAAAGTAACACTAAAATTCCGAAATCGTACCGGACGTTAGCGGAGACTGAAAATAATCCGGAAAAAAAATGGAAAAAATTGGCTGAGACTAAAAGTAACACTAAACTTCCGAAATTGTACCGGACGTTAGCGGAGACTGAAAATAATCCGGTTTTGTTTATATCAAAACACACACCACACTATCCATTTTTTTTTTTTTTTGGGAAGGGGAAATTTTTTAAAACACAAATCAAAACACACAAACACTATCTACATTTTTGTAGATCATGTTTTGCATTTTTTATGATTTTTTAAAAATGTGATACACATCACTGAAAATGTGTCTGTTGTGACTGGACAACTCTTACCCCTGTCTAGTTCCAGCAGAGTTATCTCTCTTAAATGCAATGGAGTACCTGGTTCTATCACTGTCAAATTGACAATCTAACATTGCTCTCTATGACAGTGTGTGACATGCATGCTAAAGTAGGAGAGAAGGTATATTTATTTCACCAAATGTTAACATTAAGGTCTATGGAAAAACAATTGGTACCGTGATACCTAAAGGGAATACCAGCATCGCTGTGTATCCATAGTAGCATGTACATGTACGTGCCATTTATAAACTATCATAGTGTCATTTGGCAAAAACAATGGATATTGAGAAGTTTGGGTCAAATATTGACAGACTTTTAACTAGAAAATGTATAAAATCTTCAGAAAATAACACATGTTGGCATCGGAGAAGGCACTTGATAAAGATGGCTATGGCAGATAGAGATTTGTATGGCCTGATGGCTTTATATCAGTGGAGTCAGCTCAGAGATTGTCATACATGCAACAAAATAAGTTATGTAAACACAATGTGGATGATTTTTGGCCAAATATTAACATTTTTACCTGCATATCAGGATAAATCATGTATAAACAGTAAATATCTACTTCTTGAAAAGCATGCCATAAAACAGGATAGAGAACACAATAGGGTTCAAAGAAGGTGCTTCAGTTGTTGTAGATCACTTTGTATCATATAGGATATGCTGGTATGAGTAATTTTAGGTAACTTATTATAGATATGGTCTTCCTTCCCACTTTCTTTTTATTGTCATGCAATAATTGTCCCTTTTTGTACACTTTCTTGTCTTGAAATTCTTCATGCAATATATAAAGATAAGTTCTGTTGCATTTCCTTTTGTAGAAGTAGCAGGAATATCATCAGACAAGAGCCATTTCTTTAAGTTAGCATTTCCCATTGACACTTGCATGTGCCCATTTATAATCCTTTATTGACTTTCAATTAATCATATTTATTTCTGTCCAACTGTTTCTTTTGGAATTTCCTCATATAAGGCCAAATGTTTCTGAGTGGTAACCACATTAGTCACATATTGCCCATTCCTTCCATTCAAGTCCACACTGTTCTTCAAACTTTGGGTCGCATCGCAAGAATCCAGAATAGCTTGGGATCATATTGGCATGTTTACGCAAGGTTGCAATCCATATACCGGCATTCTAGAGAGCATAAACTATTCGATATGAGGCAGCCTCCTCATCTCTGAGAACAAAATTAAATCACTTTCAAGGTCTCCACTACATACATAAGCCTCAATTTTAGGTTCTACACTTTATCAATAATTTATTTTTGGATAATTTAGTTGCATGCATGTTAATACAGGTTTTCATGAACTAATTTATATTACATGGATGATATATTGGCGGAAATAAAAATACCACAACTTATGTATTTCATTCAGTTATCTCCCTTACACCATACATGACATTTGAAGAAATAAAAACTCACATTTTCAGTACTTGCTTATGAAAATAAAGGAAAAATTGAGTGTGAAATATTATATTAGCCCTCAATCTTTATGCAAGTGTAAGTACAACTGATTTAATAATTTCTTACAGCAAAATTTAAAAGGTTGAAAAACAGACACAGATTTTTTTTTTTTTGTTGCTTGTGCCTAATTTAAACCAATTTTTTGTAATTGTATGTGTAGGACCAATATAAATTATATGCATCTATATGATTAAAATTATTTACCCTTTAATTTCAGATGAGAACGCACACTGCTTCACCTGAAGTTTTTGTGCTTATGAGGGATGTAATAGTACTGATGCCTCGAGACTGTCCTTGGACCAATGTGGCATTGCCTTCATATATTTCGCTAAGGTAAGGCAATCAAACTTTTCCTTCTCATTTTTTTTTCTATGTTGTGGTTGTCTCTTTTGATTCTTTTATTATAAGCTACATGTCCCTTTTATATGTACACTTTCCTCCTGTTTAAAACTAAATTTGACTTGCTGTACTTATTGTTTTTTCCTTGGCATTTTTCTGTATTTTATTCCCCAAATTTCACCCCAAAACAAAAATAAGTGCTTAGAAGCTGGGATCTGCTACATTTGGTGACAGATTGGCTTATTGCATGAATTTTATTCACTACAAAAAGGAGGAAAGCTTTCTATTTGTGTTACAGAGATGATGGGTAGGCTGACCTTTGTGCAAGGACTAGGGGTTAGTGACCTCATGTATCTGCAGTTGGTGTAAAGTGTTGAAAGCTTATACTTTATAATAAGATTGAGTCATGTCCACCTGTCTCTGGTGTCAAGTTCTTTGTCTACTAAACAAATATAAAGTCCTTTATTTTAGATGAATTCTCCATTTTGAAGTAGGAGTTTACATACTAATTAGTACATTGACCTTTGACCTAGTTATTACATAATATGACATAATGTGATTTATCCCATACCACCCATGTAAACTTCAATAAGTGCTGATATGAATAAAACACAACTCATAGTTAAAACAATTCATTTTATTCCCAAAAAATAGTTTGGTAGTAGAGCACAAGGATGAAAACAGCAGTTGAAACAGCTCCATGACATTTCCAAAGACATCAATATAAAACATAGCTTGGTACCTCATACAATTGTTTTTGACAAGCGAGACTAAGTACACTTGTTACTTGTACAGTCCCGAGCTATATCACAGATTATTGAAAACATTAAGGTTGGCTTTAGGTATCACGGTACCAATTGCGCAAGCCCAAGGGGTGGAGCTTAAGGTGTAGGGAACATTGTATTCAGAAATAAACAACAAAACTAGCTGTGATTGGTGTATTATGTAAGAGTTGCAGTTTCTGTCTGGCTTAAAAAAAAAGTTGAGTCTCTTAGCAACATGTGAGATTATGTTAATTCATATGTAGATCATGTTTTGCATTTTTTATGATTTTTTAAAAATGTGATACACATCACTGAAAATGTGTCTGTTGTGACTGGACAACTCTTACCCCTGTCTAGTTCCAGCAGAGTTATCTCTCTTAAATGCAATGGAGTACCTGGTTCTATCACTGTCAAATTGACAATCTAACATTGCTCTCTATGACAGTGTGTGACATGCATGCTAAAGTAGGAGAGAAGGTATATTTATTTCACCAAATGTTAACATTAAGGTCTATGGAAAAACAATTGGTACCGTGATACCGGATAGGCTCCTTCTTCTCCTTCTCCTCCACTATCCTGTGGGAAATTAACATTATGGGACCTCTATGGCCTCAATGGGAAATTAACATTGTGGGTCTCTATGGCCTCATACGGGAAATTAACATGGTGGTAAGAATGGTAGGCAATAATTGGAAAATAACCTTCTGCCTAGTGGCTATATCTATATAGCCTAGAGTTATATATAAAGCATTACCTATACCTCAGATCATGTTGGAGGTGTCAGTAAATTTGCATATATTGTACCTATGTTATAAATAGCTTTGATCAAGGGAACTAACTTATAATAACACTAAAATGGACGTGACTAAATGTTGTATTAAACTTCGGGAACCGTCACGGACTTTAGCGTTGACTAGAAAAAATTCGGAACATTAGATTATAATGGCCTAGACTAAAAGTAACACTAAAATTCCGAAATCGTACCGGACGTTAGCGGAGACTGAAAATAATCCGGAAAAAAAATGGAAAAAATTGGCTGAGACTAAAAGTAACACTAAACTTCCGAAATTGTACCGGACGTTAGCGGAGACTGAAAATAATCCGGAAAAAAAAATGGAAATTTTTTTTTGATTTTTTAAATTTTGTTTATATCAAAACACACACCACACTATCCATTTTTTTTTTGGGGGGGGGGGAAGGGGAAATTTTTTTAAAAACAAATCAAAACACACAAACACACTATCTACATTTTTTTTTTTTTTTGGGAAGGGGAAATTTTTTAAAAAATAAATCAAAACACACAACCATTTGTTTTACTTTTTAAATTTTTTATATCAAAACACACACCACAAATATACAATCCATTTTTTTTAAAAAAAATTTTATTTGATGGACTGCAAAAGTTGTTGTTGTTGTTGTTGTTGTTGTCTTTGCTGCTGCTGCTGTTGGTGCTGTAGTCTATTTCTTTCCTCCCAATTTTAGATCGATAGAAAGAGAGGGAAAGTGGGTTTTTTTGGTTTGGTGGGTAAAAAACAAACCACACAACACCATTCAGATATATACATCAATAATAATAATTATATTTTATTCAATGTATATACATTATGTTACTCGTGGTAATAAAACAATTTCATATAAGTCCAATACAGTTCAATACACTTCCATATTTACCATTTCATTCTCTTATTGTTCTGACACTTCAGGAAGATTCTTGTCTACAATTCTCTCATAACTTTCTTCTGGACTCTCATTGATAAACTCCAACTTAATAAAATGTCCATTATCATCTCTAATCCACCGCTCTTTTTTACAAATCTTGTAAACTTTACTATGATCTAATCCAAAACACCTTGCCACATCACGAATGGAATCCATCCGACTATATAATCCTGAATTCAAGTCAGTTAATTTCACAGGTCTCACAAATCCTCCAATGACTTCACTCTTCTTCTCTGGCTCTTCCCATCTAGCTTGAAATCTTTTCTGGAACTTCTTCGAAAAGACCGACTTACAAATTCCAGTACAGCAATAGTAGACACTTGATGAAACACAATCAAAATATTCAGCAGCCTTTTTCATACTTTCAAATCTTCTTTCCTCTGTCTCACCAACAAACTGGCACAACACACTTCTATCACTTCCAAAATTAATTCTCCTTTTTTCTTTATCATTCTTCACATGTTTATGCAAACATGTTCGTTCACTAGCAGTCATCACTTGAAGATTTTCTATTCTATCATCATCAAGTACATCATTGAGATGCACCACTTCACTCTGTCTTGGTAGATCCACTCCATTCACCGCTTCAAAGACAAATCTCCCTCGATTTGTATGTTTCTTCCTCTTTCCTTCCTTACCAGTAACCTTAATCTTTATCAATCCAAATGAATTCAAATTTCCTTTGACTTTCCTTCCATACTTCATATGATAGACATTACCAAGTATGTCAGCAGCATAATTATCATACACCTTATGAACATACTTATTCAATTCAATTCCAGTATCTTGACTTTTATCTCGAGCGCAGTACTTTTCCATCTTCACAGTTTGAAAGTTCAATCACGACTAGTGATTCTGAGGGTAAGAAGGTCTATATATATATAGGTTCCCTGGGTGAAACTGAATCAGTTTCAAAGTAAACTTCAAGATGAAAAGATCACGCCGAAGCCATGAGAAACCAGAAGAAGAAGAAGAAGAAACAAAGAGGCCACGACGACTAAGACATTCCGTACCGCCTGAAACACCGCTAGATGAACTACTAGCTCAAGTCCATGCTAGTGACTTCGAAGAGGAGATGAGTGAACCTGAAACCTTACCACCTTCTAATCCACCCAAAACAAAATCCACTACCAGAACCCCAGGCCAAGAAATACAACCTAGTACTTTGGCTCCTCCTGAAAATTACTATTGGATTCTAGAGACTCAAAAAATAACTTCTCGAAAATTTAAAACTACAGCTTACACTCACACGGTTCACTTTAAAGACTTCAAGTCCAAAGTACCTCCCGAGAAAGCGGCGGGGTTCATTAGCGATTTGTGGGATTCTGTCTTAATGAACTTGAAACGACAATGTGGAGCCAAAGAAGACGATCGATTGAGACTGGCCATTCATCATGACAATTTGAAGAGTCCTGTTTGGATCGAGTTCAGCACCCGGGCAGAATTAACGCCAGACAAAGTCACGTCCAAAATAGAACATGTGCAACAATCCAACGACAAGTTTACCATCACCGATGGAAAGGCCACACTTTACTTGACTCACGTTTCCCCTCCTTGAGGAAGTGGACGAAGTAGGAAACCGTTACTGGTGGACGATATTCGAAGTACCAAACGCAGTGTCGTCCAAATCGACAATACTCAAGACCAGATGTGCTTTGCTCGGGCTATTGTGGTGGGCGAACATTTGCCAACAAGAACGAGAGCAAAGAATGGAAAAGAGCCTGGAATAACATTCGACAGTCGGACAGAACCAAACAACGAAACGAAGCAGAACTTCTGTTGCAACAAGCAGGCATCCCTAACCAGCCAAGTGGTTAACTTTGAGGTTTTGAAAAATGCTTTGCTGTCTGGACAAGTGGAAGACTTTCGAGTGCACACGTTAGAACCTCACAAGATCGTACGGTTACCTAATCATCAAATTGTCACTCGTCCTTTACAAAAAGTGTACCAAATCGTGTACCAGAAGCGAGTGAGACTTCCAGACCACACCACTTTACATTACGGACACGCCGATCTGCAGTATAAAAAAGGGCACCCCTTCCAAACCTAACCATTCATTGTGACTTTCAACGTTGACCGAGCAAGAAGAAGAAAAAAAAGATTAATTTTGTCATCCTCCCACCAAAGATGAATAAGAATACTCATGCCACCCACCCACCGAGGGAGAAATCTAGTGTGTGAACTCCAAGTACCATTACGACTTGGAGTGCGATGCAGTGCCATGCGACGAGACGGATTCCGTAAGCGTTGACAGCATCGATTCACACGATCAGACGGATGCCGTACGCTTGGACATCGTCGATGCAGCACGTGTACCTCACCGTCCCTCTAGAGATGCAGGACGACCTTTCTTCTTTATTGGGAAGAATGCTAAACGTACCTGTGAATGTCATAAAGAATTGACGATACCTGTGGCTTTGCCTGGTTATTCCAAGTATGATAATCGACTCGAGACGTTCAAAGACAAGTGGCCTAAATTTCTACTACAATCCACTACTGACAAAGCTTTAGCCAGATCTGGATTTATCTACTTGGGAGAAGGAGATAAAGTTCAATGTTTCAGTTGCGGTGTGAGACTTCACCAATGGGAGCCTACCGACTCAGCTTACATTGAACATGCCAGATGGTCTCCGCACTGTCAGTTCTTACCTTTAGTGGCCTCAGAAGAGTACGGGTACGATGAGCCAGATGCCAAGAAGAAGTAAAAAAAACATGTCGGAGGATACTTTACAAGAATACATTTGTGGTTTACCTTTGGAGCTGCGAGAACGCATTTACCAGTATTTTGTCCCTAGTTTTAGAAGATCGCATTCGTGACTTGCCTTCGAAGTTGCGAGTACGCATTTACAAAGAGTTGGTCCAGATCCAAGTGAAACCCAAACTCAAAGTCATTCCTCGATTTGCACACTACCGTGACTTTCACCGTATCAGAAATCTGATTTTGAAGAAAAACTATCACGAGTATCGTGAAGAACACAAAAGAGAGTTACTTCTTTCCAAGTCGGAAACTTTACCCAAGTACATTTGTGGCATGCCTTTGAATGTGCGCGAAAGGATTTACCAAGAGTTTGTCAAGATCCAAGTGAAACGTAAAATCAAAGTCATTTCTCGATTTTTACACTATACCCTCTTTCAAGGGCATAGAAGAATGGTTATGGGAAACGTCTATCGCTACTACTATCCTGAAGGAGACTGTCTTAAAAGGTACCAACCTTGGGAGCCTGGCTATAAAAACATGCCACCCAAGATACCTACCTTTGCCATCGACCCCTATAAAGAGGCGGCATGCCTGCGCTCTATACGTCACTCGTGAAACGGATTCCGTGGAAGGAAGTCAACGATCGTGTTCAGAGCTTAGAGGATTATAATGACTTGATACAAGAACTGTTACCATTAAATTTTGGACGTTATGCAGTGTGTGTCTTAGTGACTGCTTATCTTGGAATTCGTTTTCCAGGACATTCGTTGTGGAGTATTTTTGAGGACAAGTGTTTGCCTTGGATTCTTCTGGAGGACCCGTGGTTGTTTTGGTCTCAATTGTTGAGTTCCAAAAAACAATATGACCCTGTGTTCTTTTTGGACTTAGTAGAAGAAGAAGACTATAAAAACTTGATTTTATCAGTACACGAAAGACAAATTGTACGTAAAGCGTTGAGAGTGGTCATGAAAATCAGTGAGGATCCTCCATGTGAAGAAGACATTCGTCACACTTTATCTGTGTATAAAACATTTCAAGAAGTGTGTTTTGCTAGTGAGTTACACCAACACCTTTTCCATTGGAAAGATGTACGACCCTGGAGAAACCTTGGTTTACAATATTGGCTACAAGAAGTGGCTCAGTTTGCCAAAGATTTGGCCACTTGTCCATAAGGGTCCAAAAGTGAAAAAATGGGAACCTCCATGGGAAACCCTAAAAGAAGAAAAAGAAGAACGTGACACCACTTCTGTGGTTCAAATACCTCTTGAGGAACACAACCCTTCTTTACCGCCGTCGTCAGAGGATTCAAAAACAAAGAAGAAGACCAGAAGAATACTACCACCACCTCAAAACACAGTGTCTGTGTCTTTCATGACTAGGACACGAAACTATTGTTGTACATTGACGTGTTTATATGACAGTTTGATTGTTTTAGTGGTAGTCTTCATTGTGTACGTGTTCATTTTAATTTCATATTTTCTCACTAATTCACTTCTTCGTGTTCGTGTAAAGTTGTAAAATATGTTTTTGTTGTGTTGGTTGGTTGTTTTTTTCTTAAAAAAAAAAAAAACGTGTATGAAAATGTATAAAATGTCTTGGGTCTTTTGTCTTCTTCTCAAAAATCGTCTTACCTCAGACATGGCTACCTCTTCTTATTCTACCTCGTCTACCTCCTCCTCTGTAGTTAAAGTGATTGACGAAAAGTTAGATCGTCAAAGTTGGAATGCTTTGTATCTGCGCCATCCATTTAACATGTTGATTGCTGGACCGAGTGGTTCAGGGAAAACCGAATTTGTCAAACGATTGATCGAACACAAAACTGATTTGTTTGATCGTCCACCTCAACGTATCATGTGGTGTTACAAAGAGTGGCAACCGTCTTACACGTTATTGAAAGAAAGTCAAGGAGAAACCATTTCATTTGTGGATGGTATTCCTCACGAAGATGATGGAATCGTGTCTGACGTGAGTCAAACTCATTTAGTTATTTTTGATGACATGTTAGGAGAAGACGAAGAAGAAATTAAACTTTGGTTTACACGAAAAGGACACCATCGTAATGCTAGTATTGTCTACATTACACAAAATTTATTTCAACAAAGTAAAGCCCATCGAACCATCAGTCTGAATGCTCATTACGTGGTCTTGTTTAAAAGCCCCAGAGACAAATCTCAAGTACAAGTGTTAGCCAAACACTTAGGGGCTCCTTGGCTCAATTATGCGTACGACGATGCCACTCAAACCCCTCACGAGTATTTACTCATCGACTTAAAACCGACCACTCCTGACTATTTGAGATTTCGTGCCCAATTGTTTCACCCTTGGGGTGAAGAAGGTGGTCCTGTCATTTACACGTCCCCTTCAGCCCATTTTAAAAAAAAACTATAAAAACAACCTACTACGTCATTTCTGTCTCACACTCTTTTGAGATGACTTCCTTTCAACCTCATCCTTCGGCTAAATTGATTCGTGCCTTGTATGGCATCAGTCGTGAAAAAAATGCACAAGTCCGTGCTCATTTGTTAGAAGCGAGTCTTAAAGAAGTGTTACGATGGTTTACTTTGACGGCACGTCAATTACTACAAGGCATCATTCACATCCCTCATCAAACTCAACGTTTTTTTCAAAGACATAAATCGGCATTGTCACAACTGGCTGATCCTAGAATCGATTCACGGACTAAAAAACAAATCATTTTAACTCCTGGTGGAAGTGGTTCTTTAGGAGGGGTTATGATTCGTTCCCTTTTGAAATGGGATCCTAATGCCCAAGCCAAAAAACCCAAAGCACCCAAAAAGAAGAAAAGTCCAAAGAAAAAGAAAACCACCCACCAGAAAAAGAAAAGTTCTACCAAGAAGAAGAAAACACCTACCACTAGCACCCGCCGCAAGAGAGGTACTGCGGCCAGTAGACAAAGACAAATTCATTTTTTTACTACCGAAAATCCTGAAGCCAAAGCCAGTATCGTGGAACGTTTTCAAAGAACTTTGAAAGAACGCATGTGGAAATATTTTACACATCAACATACTCTCAAGTACATCGACGTGTTACCTCGTTTGGTCAAAGCGTACAATCAATCGTACCATCGTAGCATCGGATGTGCCCCCGAAGAGGTCAGCCCTGAAAACGAAGTGTCTGTGTTTGATAAATTATTTGGTTCACCCCAGAAGAAAAAAAAAAGTAGAAGAAAAACCTTGTTGGAGTTAAAGACGGGAGATTGGGTTCGCATCGGAAAAACCAAACGTACTTTTGACAAAGGTTATTTACCTAACTGGACCACCGAATTGTTTCGTGTCACTACCCCCGTCCGTGGATTTGATCCTCCCGTCTATAAATTGGAAGACATGCACGGTGAAGTGCTCAAAGGAACATTTTACTTGCCTGAGTTATAACGAGTGACTAAAAAAGAAGACACCTTGTACGACATCGAAAGCATTCTCGAACAAAGAACACGTAAAGTAGGTAAACGACGAGTAGAAGAAGTCAAAGTACGTTGGAAAGGATATCCACCTAGTTTTGATTCTTGGATTGCGGCTTCTCAAGTCGTCAACTATAAAAAGAAAAAGAAGTAAACTCACAACATGCCATTCAACACAGTAGCCACCCAGACGACTTCAACGACTCCTTCACAGAGTTCTTCTCTTCAAGAATTACAAAAACAACCACTTTGGGTGTGGTGCGGAGAACGTGTGCCTAAAAATCAAATCGTCTTTTTCTGCCAAATCTTTGTTGTGTATTGTGTCATCGGAGTAGCTATTGCCAATTTGAGTTTACAACAAGGAGACAAACAATTGTGGACCATTTTACTTAGCAGTGGCATCGGTTATCTTTTACCCAGTCCCTCTTTGAAATTTACGACGACAGACAACAGCAGCCATAGCAACAACCACGCTAGTTCGACCAACGCCAGTTCACCTTCTTCTTCGTCCAGTCACCACCACAATACCAATTCTCTTTTGGAACCTTTTGAACATCATTCTTCTGTTCACTTGAGTGACTCCTCGGACACCAGAACCACCTTAGAACTATGAATGACCAATTTTATTTAACTTTACCCAGTGACAGTTCCATGGATGTGTTTCCCAACAACAAATTATGTTGTTTCACGGCCAAATTACCTCAGGCCTTCCAATTGGATCACGACGCTCATTGGGAAGTGGCTTTGGTTGAAATCATTCATCCTACGCAAATCAAGAATGTGTCTGGAAATCAAACCATTTTTGACGTAGCAATCTATAACGAAAAAGTGCAAAAAGAGTTGGACGCTCATGATCCTGAAATTGGGAAAAAAATTAGTTCAAAAACTGACAATACTCCCTACTCGACCTATCGCATGAGAATTCCTGAAGGGTATTATTTTAGTGCTCAACATTTGGTGGAGACGATTGCGGCCGTCTTCGAAGCCCAATTTGGCAAAGCCTTGGAAAAAAACCAAAAATGGGTAGAGATCAAATACCATCCTGTGGCACGCTGTTTCCTCTTGCAATTTTTGAAAGGGTATGAGGGAAAGCCATTCGACGAGAAAGAAGACAAACACTTACCCGCGCACGAAAGAAAATTCATGACCATCGGTTTTTCTGCTGGGTTGTTTGATATTTTGGGTGGAAATAAAAAGTATCATGGTGAACGAACAATCCACACCAACACAGATTTCGGAGAGGCTTTTCGCACCCCTATCGAATTGAACGTTGGACTGAATTTAATGTTTGTGTACTCCGATGTGGTGGAGTACAACGTGGTGGGTCACACAGCTGCTCCCTTACTGAGAGTCATTCCTTTCAAACTGGATACTGCTGCTGGTGCGTACGAAGAAGGTGGAAACACGTTTCATGTTCACCGTGAATTTGTACATCCTCATTATCTTCCAGTCAGTAAATCGTATTTTGACAGTGTCCACATTAGTATAAAAGGAGATTTGGGACAAGATGTGCCATTCATTGACAAAGGAAAAGTCACGGTGAAACTACATTTTCGAAAAAAACAAGTTCTCTAACGAATTGTAACTGACCCAAACAAAAAAAATGTATCCAGTGTACCTAGGAGTGGCTCGACAACGAGGACATGGTTTAGGAGATATGTTAAAATCGGCTTTTCGGACGGTAGCTCCTATTTTGAAACCGGTGGTGACTCGAGGATTTCATGCCTTAAAAGATGCCGCTTTGACACAAGGAAAAGAATTTTTGCAAAATGTCCTCATCGACAAACAAAATCCAAAAGAAGCCTTTATGAGAGCAGGCAAAAATGTGTTGATGACCACTGGTAAAGATCTTTTAGGCCTCCAAGAAAATCCTATAAATACGCTTCACGCTTCAGACCCTGGCATTACTTCACAGCAGCAAGGACAAGGTAGAAAGAGACGACAACAACGTCTAAATCCTTTCAAAGTTCATAAAAAAACACACGGCAGTTCCAAAAAGAATAAGAAAAGAAGAAGAACCGTCAGAGAATTAGACGTGTTTGATTATTAACTGTGAAAAAAAAATGATGCACCGAGATTCTTGCGAATGTACCAAGTCAGAACTGGATATGTTTTCTATGCCTCCCACCATGATGACGATGCAAGAATCCCAATGGGTGGAATTTCATCCTGTATCGTCTTTGACGGAATCAGCTCCTATCGAATTTGAAATCAAAGGACAAACCGAAGATTACATCGATCTGAATAACAGTTACTTGTACCTGAAACTTCAAGTACAAAAAAATGACAACACCCTTCCTGGGGAAGCTGCCCGAGTGGCACCCGTCAATAATTTCATGCATTCCTTGTTCACCGGAGTAGATTTGTACTTGAATAACAAACTGGTCAGCAGCAGTTTGGATACTTACCCTTACCGTGCTTATTTGGAAAATCTCTTGACGTACGGAAAAGAAGCCAAGAACACTCATCTGGATGCTTCGGTGGTCTGGAAACCTGACACCTCGGAAAAGTTCAACGACACAGAGCTGTCAGTACCGGCGAAGACCTCTGCTAATGATGGTGATCCTATAATTCCAGCAGTCCCTCACAATGTGGGATTTAACGACCGTCGAAAGAAAATCAGACGAAGTTTAGAACTGATGGATCGTTTGCATTTGGACATGTGGTTGCAAGACAAGTATTTGTTGAACGGAGTAGATGTACGCCTGAGACTGAATCGCAGTAGTGCCGCCTTCCATTTGATGGCTCATGCTAACAAGTGGAAAACCAAAATCCAAGAAGCCAAACTTTACGTGCGACGTGTAGAAGTCTTACCAAAAGTAGCCAATGACATCAGTCAATCCTTGAGCAGAACCACTGCTAAGTATCCTGTGCGACGAGTGGAAGTAAAAACCTTTACCATAGCCGCTGGACTCCGATCCAAAGTTGAAGATCACATCTTCCAAGGACAGCTCCCCAAACGTTTGCTGATTGGCATCGTCAGTAATGCAGCCCTCAACGGAGTCCACGATCAGAATCCGTTCGAGTTTAAACACTACAACGTCCCCAAGATAGAAGTCAGTCGAGATGGCAAGACCTTGTGTACCAGACCTTTTGAACCTAACTTTAGCGACGGCCATAAAAATTACTTGCGATCTTACCTGAGCCTGTTTGAAGCCACAGGCCAGTTAGGGCGCGACACCAGCCACGGCATTTCGTACGAGGATTATGCAGGAGGGTATGCTTTGTGGGGATTTGATTTCACTCCGGACCAAGGCAGCGATGAAGGACATTTTCACCCTATAAAATCAGGCCCACTTCGTGTGGAACTTCAGTTTGCAGATCCTCTACCCGACACAGTGAACGTCGTCTTGTATGCAGAATTTGATAACACTCTAGAAATCAACAGTTTGAGAGAAGTGATTCTAGACTATTAGAAGAAGAAAAAAAAGATGCAACACGTAGAAGAAGAACCTATGGAGATAGATGAGGGATTTTGTGAGAAGTCACAAACTACCACAAAGGATGATGATGATGACGAAGTCATTCATTCAGAACCTAAAATCGAGTTTACTGGATTTATTTCTCAATGGCCAGAACAAGAAAAAACAGTTAGTGACCTGTTATGCTCAGGAATTGAGTAAAATAATTAACAGTCTAGTCCAAGAACAATGTCATGGATGTCAAAACGATCATCCCAGTCAGATACAACACGACCAATGTATGATGATGACGGGTGAAGAACAATTGGACAACTATTTGGAAACGGCTTGGTCACAACTCTCAGATGAACACGTGTTGAAACAATGGTATAAAGTCTTGCAGACTTCTTCTTTTCCTCCACTTACTTCTCTGGAGATCAAACGGATCGAAGGACTCATTCATCAGAGTGCAGAACCTATCCGACGTGAATATTCGTGGAATTACAAGACAGATTCATTCAAGTTTAAAGTCAGGTGTGCATTGGTGACTCAATATTTCCATTGTTGAAGACAAAAAAAAAACAATGGATACCAGGGAACTTCATTATTTATTGAATCGCAGTTCCTATACTTCTTCTTGGAATCCTGTGGTATGTGCTAAAGATGAACTACCTCATCGTAAACCAAAAAACGTTCATGCTTATGTCATCAATACTGACGACAGTCATCTATCAGGAACCCATTGGATTGCCGTGTACTTTCCCAACGATCACAATGGTGGTGTGGAATATTTTGATTCTTATGGATTACCTCCTTTGGAAAAAGACATCATCGAGTTTATGAGAAGAAATGCCGTCTCGACTCGATTCAATAATGTGAGACTACAAGGATCAGATTCTATGGTGTGTGGACAATATTGTGTTCATTATCTTCATCAACGCAGTCTTGGATATTCCTTAGAACATTTACTGACTTATTTTGATAGTGACTATGTTAGAAACGATGCTAAAGTACAACAATGGTTTTGTCAAGGTTATGGTTATCTCTTGTCTTTAGCTCACAATCGTAGTGTACATCAAAATGATGTCGATGTAGAAAGTTTAACATTTACTTTACCTTCCCAAAGTTGTCAAACTTGTAAATATGTTCCTGTTTAATCTCTTGTTGAATGGTTAGTTTTTTTTATGCTAGAATGGTTATTGTTGAATAAAAAATTTTGTTGATTGTTGAAAAAAAATATGGTGTTGTGTGGTTTATTTTATTGAATTTGAAATAATAATGATTATGTTCTATCTCTCTCTTTCTATCGATCTGAAGTCACCCCCCTCTATCTATGATCTCACTGTCGATCTGAACCCTATTTTTAGGTCCGCGCAATGGATGGTGTGGTGTATGTGTTGGATAAAAAAAAAAAAAAAAAAAAATTAAAATAAGAAATCGGTGTGTGGAGTATCTTTGTATAGATTGGTTTGTGTTTTTTTTTTTTTTTTTAAAAATAAAAAATAAAAAAAGGATTTGTAAAAAAGGAAGTGGATTAGAGATGATAATGGACATTTTATTAAGTTGAAGTTTATCAATGAGAGTAGAGAAGAAAGTTATGAGAGAATTGTAGACAAGAATGGAAAAGGCTGCTGAATATTTTGATTGTGTTTCATCAAGTGTCTACTATTGCTGTACTGGAATTTGTAAGTCGGTCTTTTCGAAGAAGTTCCAGAAAAGATTTCAAGCTAGATGGGAAGAGCCAGAGAAGAAGAGTGAAGTCATTGGAGGATTTGTGAGACCTGTGAAATTAACTGACTTGAATTCAGGATTATATAGTCGGATGGATTCCATTCGTGATGTGGCAAGGTGTTTTGGATTAGATCATAGTAAAGTTTACAAGATTTGTAAAAAAGAGCGGTGGATTAGAGATGATAATGGACATTTTATTAAGTTGGAGTTTATCAATGAGAGTCCAGAAGAAAGTTATGAGAGAATTGTAGACAAGAATCTTCCTGAAGTGTCAGAACAATAAGAGAATGAAATGGTAAATATGGAAGTGTATTGAACTGTATTGGACTTATATGAAATTGTTTTATTACCACGAGTAACATAATGTATATACATTGAATAAAATATAATTATTATTATTGATGTATATATCTGAATGGTGTTGTGTGGTTTGTTTTTTACCCACCAAACCAAAAAAACCCACTTTCCCTCTCTTTCTATCGATCTAAAATTGGGAGGAAAGAAATAGACTACAGCACCAACAGCAGCAGCAGCAAAGACAACAACAACAACAACAACAACAACTTTTGCAGTCCATCAAATAAAATTTTTTTTAAAAAAAATGGATTGTATATTTGTGGTGTGTGTTTTGATATAAAAAATTTAAAAAGTAAAACAAATGGTTGTGTGTTTTGATTTATTTTTTAAAAAATTTCCCCTTCCCAAAAAAAAAAAAAAATGTAGATAGTGTGTTTGTGTGTTTTGATTTGTTTTTTAAAAAATTTCCCCTTCCCCCCCCCAAAAAAAATGGATAGTGTGGTGTGTGTTTTGATATAAACAAAATTTAAAAAATCAAAAAAAAATTTCCATTTTTTTTTCCGGATTATTTTCAGTCTCCGCTAACGTCCGGTACAATTTCGGAAGTTTAGTGTTACTTTTAGTCTCAGCCAATTTTTTCCATTTTTTTTCCGGATTATTTTCAGTCTCCGCTAACGTCCGGTACGATTTCGGAATTTTAGTGTTACTTTTAGTCTAGGCCATTATAATCTAATGTTCCGAATTTTTTCTAGTCAACGCTAAAGTCCGTGACGGTTCCCGAAGTTTAATACAACATTTAGTCACGTCCATTTTAGTGTTATTATAAGTTAGTTCCCTTGATCAAAGCTATTTATAACATAGGTACAATATATGCAAATTTACTGACACCTCCAACATGATCTGAGGTATAGGTAATGCTTTATATATAACTCTAGGCTATATAGATATAGCCACTAGGCAGAAGGTTATTTTCCAATTATTGCCTACCATTCTTACCACCATGTTAATTTCCCGTATGAGGCCATAGAGACCCACAATGTTAATTTCCCATTGAGGCCATAGAGGTCCCATAATGTTAATTTCCCACAGGATAGTGGAGGAGAAGGAGAAGAAGGAGCCTATCCGGTATCACGGTACCAATTGTTTTTCCATAGACCTTAATGTTAACATTTGGTGAAATAAATATACCTTCTCTCCTACTTTAGCATGCATGTCACACACTGTCATAGAGAGCAATGTTAGATTGTCAATTTGACAGTGATAGAACCAGGTACTCCATTGCATTTAAGAGAGATAACTCTGCTGGAACTAGACAGGGGTAAGAGTTGTCCAGTCACAACAGACACATTTTCAGTGATGTGTATCACATTTTTAAAAAATCATAAAAAATGCAAAACATGATCTACATATGAATTAACATAATCTCACATGTTGCTAAGAGACTCAACTTTTTTTTTAAGCCAGACAGAAACTGCAACTCTTACATAATACACCAATCACAGCTAGTTTTGTTGTTTATTTCTGAATACAATGTTCCCTACACCTTAAGCTCCACCCCTTGGGCTTGCGCAATTGGTACCGTGATACCTAAAGCCAACCTTAATGTTTTCAATAATCTGTGATATAGCTCGGGACTGTACAAGTAACAAGTGTACTTAGTCTCGCTTGTCAAAAACAATTGTATGAGGTACCAAGCTATGTTTTATATTGATGTCTTTGGAAATGTCATGGAGCTGTTTCAACTGCTGTTTTCATCCTTGTGCTCTACTACCAAACTATTTTTTGGGAATAAAATGAATTGTTTTAACTATGAGTTGTGTTTTATTCATATCAGCACTTATTGAAGTTTACATGGGTGGTATGGGATAAATCACATTATGTCATATTATGTAATAACTAGGTCAAAGGTCAATGTACTAATTAGTATGTAAACTCCTACTTCAAAATGGAGAATTCATCTAAAATAAAGGACTTTATATTTGTTTAGTAGACAAAGAACTTGACACCAGAGACAGGTGGACATGACTCAATCTTATTATAAAGTATAAGCTTTCAACACTTTACACCAACTGCAGATACATGAGGTCACTAACCCCTAGTCCTTGCACAAAGGTCAGCCTACCCATCATCTCTGTAACACAAATAGAAAGCTTTCCTCCTTTTTGTAGTGAATAAAATTCATGCAATAAGCCAATCTGTCACCAAATGTAGCAGATCCCAGCTTCTAAGCACTTATTTTTGATTTGGGGTGAAATTTGGGGAATAAAATACAGAAAAATGCCAAGGAAAAAACAATAAGTACAGCAAGTCAAATTTAGTTTTAAACAGGAGGAAAGTGTACATATAAAAGGGACATGTAGCTTATAATAAAAGAATCAAAAGAGACAACCACAACATAGAAAAAAAAATGAGAAGGAAAAGT
Source organism: Margaritifera margaritifera (assembly GCA_029931535.1). Lineage (NCBI taxonomy): Eukaryota > Metazoa > Mollusca > Bivalvia > Unionida > Margaritiferidae > Margaritifera > Margaritifera margaritifera. The sequence continues at coordinate 166,979 of JAQPZY010001243.1, read as the reverse complement.
TTGATTGCCTTACCTTAGCGAAATATATGAAGGCAATGCCACATTGGTCCAAGGACAGTCCCGAGGCATCAGTACTATTACATCCCTCATAAGCACAAAAACTTCAGGTGAAGCAGTGTGCGTTCTCATCTGAAATTAAAGGGTAAATAATTTTAATCATATAGATGCATATAATATATATTGGTCCTACACATACAATTACAAAAAATTGGCTTAAATTAGGCACAAGCAACAAAAAAAAAAAAAATCTGTGTCTGTTTTTCAACCTTTTATATTTTGCTGTAAGAAATTATTAAATCAGTTGTACTTACACTTGCATAAAGATTGAGGGCTAATATAATATTTCACACTCAATTTTTCCTTTATTTTCATAAGCAAGTACTGAAAATGTGAGTTTTTATTTCTTCAAATGTCATGTATGGTGTAAGGGAGATAACTGAATGAAATACATAAGTTGTGGTATTTTTATTTCCGCCATTATATCATCCATGTAATATAAATTAGTTCATGAAAACCTGTATTAACATGCATGCAACTAAATTATCCAAAAATAAATTATTGATAAAGTGTAGAACCTAAAATTGAGGCTTATGTATGTAGTGGAGACCTTGAAAGTGATTTAATTTTGTTCTCAGAGATGAGGAGGCTGCCTCATATCGAATAGTTTATGTTCTCTAGAATGCCGGTATATGGATTGCAACCTTGCGTAAACATGCCAATATGATCCCAAGCTATTCTGGATTCTTGCGATGCGACCCAAAGTTTGAAGAACAGTGTGGACTTGAATGGAAGGAATGGGCAATATGTGACTAATGTGGTTACCACTCAGAAACATTTGGCCTTATATGAGGAAATTCCAAAAAAAACAGTTGGACAGAAATAAATATGATTAATTGAAAGTCAATAAAGGATTATAAATGGGCACATGCAAGTGTCAATGGGAAATGCTAACTTAAAGAAATGGCTCTTGTCTGATGATATTCCTGCTACTTCTACAAAAGGAAATGCAACAGAACTTATCTTTATATATTGCATGAAGAATTTCAAGACAAGAAAGTGAACAAAAAGGGACAATTATTGCATGACAATAAAAAGAAAGTGGGAAGGGAAGGAAGACCATATCTATAATAAGTTACCTAAAATTACTCATACCAGCATATCCTATATGATACAAAGTGATCTACAACAACTGAAGCACCTTCTTTGAACCCTATTGTGTTCTCTATCCTGTTTTATGGCATGCTTTTCAAGAAGTAGATATTTACTGTTTATACATGATTTATCCTGATATGCAGGTAAAAATGTTAATATTTGGCCAAAAATCATCCACATTGTGTTTACATAACTTATTTTGTTGCATGTATGACAATCTCTGAGCTGACTCCACTGATATAAAGCCATCAGGCCATACAAATCTCTATCTGCCATAGCCATCTTTATCAAGTGCCTTCTCCGATGCCAACATGTGTTATTTTCTGAAGATTTTATACATTTTCTAGTTAAAAGTCTGTCAATATTTGACCCAAACTTCTCAATATCCATTGTTTTTGCCAAATGACACTATGATAGTTTATAAATGGCACGTACATGTACATGTTACTATGGATACACAGCGATGCTGGTATTCCCTTTAGGTATCACGGTACCAATTGTTTTTCCATAGACCTTAATGTTAACATTTGGTGAAATAAATATACCTTCTCTCCTACTTTAGCATGCATGTCACACACTGTCATAGAGAGCAATGTTAGATTGTCAATTAGACAGTGATAGAACCAGGTACTCCATTGCATTTAAGAGAGATAACTCTGCTGGAACTAGACAGGGGTAAGAGTTGTCCAGTCACAACAGACACATTTTCAGTGATGTGTATCACATTTTTAAAAAATCATAAAAAATGCAAAACATGATCTACATATGAATTAACATAATCTCACATGTTGCTAAGAGACTCAACTTTTTTTTTAAGCCAGACAGAAACTGCAACTCTTACATAATACACCAATCACAGCTAGTTTTGTTGTTTATTTCTGAATACAATGTTCCCTACACCTTAAGCTCCACCCCTTGGGCTTGCGCAATTGGTACCGTGATACCATCCAGCCTCATCCGATAATGGAGGAGGAAGATCACAGGATAGTGGAGGAGAAGGAGGAGAAGAAGGAAGAAAAAATTGGGAACCAGAAGCGGTCCATCCGACATTTATCCTGAAGAAGCGATGTAGGAGGAGTCTAGACTCCTGGAGGAGGAGGAGCTGTCCCGCTTGTCGGACCAGACCTGGGAGGTCTTTAGGGTCACCCCTTTTTCAAGAAAGATTAATTCTATTCCCACACCCCGTAATATAGTGACGAAGACAACGTTCACTACTATCAAAAAACACCCACCCCACCCCAGTTTTTTTTTATGGTAGTGGACGTTGTCTTCGTCACTACATACGGTGCGACTCCCGCTATGATCAATTCCCGTACGTACCCAGAGAGGTCCCCGCCACGATAAAACTCCCGTACGTAGCCAGAGTACCCCAACCATGTTAAACTCCCGTATGGTCCCGTTTGACCCCAGAGTGCCCCAGCAATGTTAAACTCCCGTTTGACCCCAGAGTGCCCCAGCAATGTTAAACTCCCGTTTGACCCCAGAGTGCCCCAGCAATGTTAAACTCCCGTATGACCCCCAAGTGCCCTTTTTGACCCTCAGTACACCCACCCTACTACTGTCGCATCAATAAAGCTTGAATCAAATACTAGTAGCTTTCTTTAGATGAGTCTGTAATCACAGGTCAGTATGTGATAAGCGAAAGTTTGATTATTATAGATTAAAAATGGAGAAGAAAAAGAAATTTTGGAGTTTTGAGCCCGATACCCTTGACACGCTGTCCATACTCTACCTACTGAACTATTCCGAGGAGTGGAAAATCTAATGTATAACCCAAGCGCATTACAAGTTTGAAACCGAATTATATATTTTTGTTAAAAGTACCGTTTACATTATTTTATTTTTATTTTTATTTTGTGATTTTATTTTATTTATTTATTTTTTTGGTTTTAACGGCACTTGTTAAAATAATATTGGCTAGATCATGCCGAGAAAATTGGAGCTAAATGCCTTTCCCAGGGAAACACCGAGGCAGCCGACCTGGCCTGACCTGGGATTTTATCAAAATCTGTGACCCTTATATTACAAGTTCGAGGCTGTACCAACTGAGCTGCCGCAGCTCCCAATCCCGGTTTTGGGGTATGATGTCACCTATTCATTAAATCGCGCAATTGATGTAGACAAATGTGTCAGTACACGAACTTAGAAATAGCCACAGAAGGTAGGGTTATGTTATTCCACATGGATTTACAAGTGGTCAAACATAGGATTTGATCTGGAACTATTCTGTACATATCGCCGAAAGGATCCTTCGACCGACCGAAACTAAAGAGCCGCGAGAAATACAGGCATGTGTTCCAAATGTACACCGATGTGTTGCGGACAAATTTGTCTGCATCAATCGCGCGATTTAATGAATAGGTGACATCATACCCCAAAACCGTCCATCAGTGTCATCACATGTTTGGGGGTATAATTTATCGGACTATCGCGGCTCCCACCTTTTATGCATAAAGCACGGCAGAATATCGTCATAATTTATGGCTAAACGGAAAGTTTGATGTAGCAAAATTGTCGAGGAACTCATATGTGCTCGGTGATAAATATTGTTAAAATGTCGGAAAAGAAAATTAAAAAATTGAATAAAATGACTAATTTGATATAGTGAGTTTCAAATCGAGCTGTAATCTCATTTTTTAAGTGCAGTTCGAAAACTACTGGATACCTAATGCGAAATATTTCATCTTTTTGTGATCTAATTTGTTGACTCAATAACCGACCTTTTTGGGGACCAGTGCCGATTAAGTTCGGCCCTGTTCTTTAGTAGCGAGAAAACAATTGTAGCAAAATTAGGAATATATACTCCTATGCCAACATTTATTAGAGCGAGCTGTACCGTTGTGACGACACATGAGAAGGGAGTTTATTCAGCTCTTCCCAGAATACAATGGTAGGGAAAAGATAGCGTGGTCCTGTGATGACAAAATTTTAGCTTCTTTTTTTGCTATCTGATTTGCAACAATTTTTAAAACAGTCAGAATAGACTGAATTAAATGTGGACAAATATAGCTATAACAAGTTTGAAGGCAAGATTTTCCGTATAATGAAACTTTAATATAGTGCCAGACAAAATTATATAATCACAGTTACTATATACAGTAACACAAATACGGACATTTTATAGATTTTCAACCAAGCAACACATACTAATTTTAAACAATAAAATCAAAATGTTCGATGTCTTAGTCCACCTCAGTCATTGAGGCGAACTCATGTATTTGAATTGTGAAAAACTTAATCCGGACATTGCACAATCAAACCGGGTCTTGTCCATGCGTTCCTGTTGCACACCAATAACTACCGATCTGAAACATTTATTATAATTTTCATAAAAATAATTTTCATTTTAAAATAGGAATAACAAAGTAAGACTAAATTTTATCACATTCAACGTTGATTCTATCATCTGCATCAAAAATGCTCTATTAGTCTAAAGGATACGGATGACATATTACTTTATATAATAGGGTCATTTTTGTTTATACTGGGAATGTGGATATGATGAACTCAAATCTTCACTCATTTTAATGTATAGTGGAAATCAGGTGATAATAGTCTTATATTTGAGGACTCGATGACGTTAACGGTCGTTTTGCTCTTGAAAATTTAGTTTCATCGACAATGCATCAAACTCAGCATCTGACATCACAATAGCGTCAAAAGTACTGACATTTTATTGGGGATTTTACTGCCGTAAATTAGTGCAATTAGACGGTTATCTACATACAGGAATGTGTTAGAATCAAGCATAGTCTATATCCAGACAAATGGGGTAGACTCACACAAGAGCGAGATATGGATGGTCAAAACTGGACGTTTAGCTTACTGCACAATTCTTAATTTATTAAGGCTAGGATGCTTAAATATTAGAATGATATAGGATACGTATTTCATATAGTAGTACACATTTGGTGATAATATAGAGGATATTTTCTTTTCCTAGGTTAATACCGGATATATTTCATCGTGTGGTACAAAAAACGTGATATTTTAACGAGTGGCGAAACCACGAGTTAAAATATACCGTTTTTGGTACCACACGATGAAATATATCCGGTATTAACGCAGGAAAAGAAAATTTTCTTTTTATTATATATCAAAGTTGCTCCAGAATCGAAGCTTGGAAGATTAAACTCACTATTCAGCGCCACACTCTACCCCCCACCCACCCCTTTTTTTGTAAATTCACCTCACTTTCATAGGCTGGTCATATAAATATCAGTGAATTAAGATAGCGATATGATTGGGTATACCTAATCTGTCGCAATAAATAATATTTTTGACATTTTGTAAACTATTTGATCATATTTGACCACGAAGCAAGTCTGATTCATCAATGCATCACAGCGGGTTTATCATTGTTGTCAAGGAAGTAAGGGGAAATAACTTCATAGAGACTCGAACGGCGTCGACTAAAATTTCATCTGCAAAAATTAATTTCCATGTCTGAAATGTAATGCAGTTTCTGTTTATTTGTTCTAGCTCACAAAATGCTCGTTTTTGTTGCTGCATGCATAACTTCTGTTGGCACACAGAATCCAGCGTCGCATGGCATGATGGGAAATGTTATATTTTCACATGTGAAAATATAAGGATATATTTTCCACATGTAAAAATATAGGAATGAAAAAATATGAAAATTTATTTCGTCATTAAGTTTCTATATGTCACACTAAAGTATATAATAAAATCTTATATTTGAGGACATAATGACTGTAAGGGTGGTTTCGACCAATTAGATGTCTCTCTCTTCATTCAGGAATGTGTAAGAACCAAACATAGTATATATCCAAACAAATTATTAGACTCACGCGAGAGCGAGTTACGGATAGTCTAAATCGAATCTTTAGCCTACAGGACAGTTCTTTACTTGTTATCGACAGGATGTTTCAAAACCAAAATGATATAGGATATGTATAATATGATCCGAACATGAAAAAGGGGTACACACTCGTGATCTGTACAACAAAAACGGGAAAAACTCACCCCTTGGATGACAGTCTTGTTAGTATGTTTCCACTTCGGTGTTAAATGAGGTGTGCCACACCCCTCGGAAGGCAGTTCGGCCTTCAGAATTGACCCTTCCGGTGTGATTATAGGCTTGCATTGACTCGATGGCGGAACTGTTGAAAATGATACTAATAGTTACTACCTTTCATACCATTTGTAATTCATATATATTGCCAGTCTAGAAAAGAATAATAAAATAGCCTTTTGGGTTATTAACATTGGCTGACGGCTACCAATCTCAGTTTAGATCAACACGCCATTTTAACGCTCGAACAAATATTTGAATGACAAAACCAACTTTAGTTGTCTTCAAAGATTTTAAATATAATCTTGATAAATATTCATGATATTAATATTGCTCACACATAACAATTACTTGTTTATTGTTCTGGTTTTTCACAATCTCATCGCATAATACTACTTTTGTCAGAAAGCAATCATTTTGAAAACGTCAGCCAAAATAGATGTACCTTTAACTTCAAGATGTGTTGCTGCTTCTAACTTATCATCTACGGATGCGAGCGTTAGAGATAACAAGTAGGTTCCCCTGTCTGATCCGTTTGCTTTCTTTATTTTGATGCCAGTCTCTCCTATCTGCATCAGTCGGCCAATATAGGGAGCGTATTCCACGAACCCTTTCCCCTCCAACCAGGTTGCAATAAGGCCACCTTTTTCCTTGTACCATGCCATGGCCTTGACATCATTGAGTGAATACGCCGGTGTGTTCCGCCATATCAGGTTAGCATCCTCGTATTCACACTTAGCTTCGGAGACTGTATCAAATGAACCTTTATATAATGCAATAAAAAATATTATTAATAATATTAACAAAGATGAATATCAAACACCAAAATGAATGGAAATTTTTCAATATTTGCGGTGTTACAATTTCAAAGGTCGATGTATATTACTTTTTTTTATCGTGTTACAAATGAAAACTGAACGTTTTTACCGAAGAGCTCGACATTCTTAGGTTACGCTATAGACGTCAAAGGAAACAAATAGAGAAGCAATTGTAGTCAATATTGCATATTTCAGCTAAATCTGAGCTAACTTTAAGTTCTAAAGTATGCTTGCGTGAGATGTTTTCTATCTTCTCAAAGCATTCATACAACCAATCACACAGTCTATATTTAGTCTCAAATGTTATTCCTTGGTAGAATACTGTTTTCTATAATAATTTTTGGATACGATATTTTGTATTTTGGTTCATGTTTTTGATGAAGCTTTTAAAATAGGTAAAAGTCTGAACATTGTTTCAAAAAGTTTTTATTTTAGTTTTAATTTGTACTTCACACACACATCTTAATGAATTTAGTAACAATATCAGAGTAATTATGATATTCTTTCGAAAAAAGATAAATTTTATAACGTTGTTATATGGAACTAGTAATATTTTGTAATGCTATTGCTCACCTAGGGTCGTTGACATCAGCGCTAGGAGAAAAAGATTTGCTAACATAAAATGTATAGGATGGTATTTCAGTGGGGACAACTTTCTCATTTTCCTGTAAAGTAGAAACATGTTGCTAAGTTCCATACAAGATTAAAACATTATAATTGTAGTTAGATTTTGTGAAACTTATAATTTAGCTTCAGACAAGCATGATTTATGAAACGAATGATTTTTATCTACTGTGAAAGCTAGTGACAGAGCAAACGTTAATAAAATAGCAAGGCAAAGTACAAATATTGGATATCTAATAAATAAATGTTACAGACATAATTATAAATGATAGTGCATAGGTTGTGAATTATAAGTTTAGAAGGTAAATAGTTGAAGTTTGAAAGATATCTACTGAAGACTTATGATATTTTAAAAAAGGTTGTAACATATCTTAGAACTTTGCTAAGATACCTTGAGATTTTCACATATCTTAAATACCTCAATCAAGAATGACCTCTGATATAATCATCGAATATCTTACAATGAGTGCAAACTGTTTTAAATTATCGATAAAAAATGTCAAAATTATTTGTGTTTTCCAAGATACATTGCAATACTTTTAGAATTTTCCATATTTTGCAAGTTACAATTTACAAGCAATCGTATGAAGTTTGAACATCGTGTCACATTGAAAGTTACATCTGTATCTGCATATATATGTATATATGCTCTGTATTTGGTACGGGGTAAGCCCTTTTCATTATAATAATACAGGGATAACAGTATAACATCTACTGTCTTCACGTGCACGACACAATTATATTGATGTATCCATTCCAATGTTGTTTTCACAAACAATGAATTGTTCAGCTGTTTCGTTTTTCAATGTTCCACATTATGTTTTACAGCGTCTACCAGGGATGTATAATATCAGTCCTGTACACGTGCCAGCAACTTGTCTCTTATGTGATAAAATTCGTTTTCAAAATCGGGTAGGGGAAAAATCTAAGACGGCGAGTAAATTATTAACATTGAGTTTCATGAGCGTTAGGTTTCAGTAGCCTACCTCCATAGGGACTGACCATTTATATTTCCGGGGAAGGGGGGCGGGGTGGGGGAGGAGGCTTTGATTGTCTTTTTTTAACCAGATAAAAAAAACATTTCTTCTACCTCAAGATAATTTTTTTTTTTTTTTTTTTTTTTTTTTTTACCTTCAACTAGCATAATGAATATAATTAGTTCTTTTACCCTACAAATCAAAGCATCAAAGCAAGAATATTTTGAATCTATTTGGGGTCCGTGCAAAAAATAAAATCGCAAATTGCAGCCTGCCCACCCACTGTTTTTTTCTACAACATTTCATCACTGAAGGTTCGGGTTAGCACTTTTGTAAGCGCTAATTTCTCAATTTCTTTTCTCTCGTTACCCGTGAAGGCAGTAATTCTTCGTACCTGTGATGTTTTTTTCCATTCTGGTTATGCGACAAGATGAAACATGGTTGAAAGTGACTCTTTTGATAGTTGGTAGAAGGTTTTACTTTGGATATATTTGATTTAATATGAAAAAAGTACAAGTCTAAGCAGTATCTCAGAGTATCTTGATAAAATGTTGTGTTTATCTAGCAAATCATTTATAGGTATCTTGCCGTAGTGAAAAGCGGTAGATTCTCGGAGTAGGTTGCACAAATCTGACACCACCATTAAAAACTGGTTCCTCTTGCATCCCTATAATTTGAATTTATCTTCATTATTTACTATATAGTTCAACATAGCTGTTCTGGATGAAACTTTTTTTAAATCGGTAGACCAGTGTATCGGAGATAGGCTGGATGCGACTTAGTGAAGTCACAACTATATCCGTCATAGAGACTTTCGCAGCCCAGAATGTTTGAAATTATTCTGGTATATATTTAAAACTATTCATTACATTTGAATAAAAAGATTGGTATATATTTAGCAACACTTTCTAGTTAATATCGTGCGGAGGCAAGTAGGATGAAGTGTCTTATCCAATGACACACCACAGTAGTCAGTCGTGGTTAATCTGACTGGTCAAGAGTCAGACGCCTTAACCACTGATCCACCGCTGATCCCAATGAATAGATACGAGAATATTGACAATGACGTGAATATTGAACTTACTACTGGCAGTGGGTTAGATATTTGAATGTTGAATATCCTAATTCAACCAACTGCTAACTTGACGTATATCATGTGAAAACTGAAATGTGCATCATATTTTATTATCTATGGACGACGTGGAAGACTGAACGAAGGAGCGACATTTTGATTTGAATACTTAGGTTTGACATAAGGATGAAGTTATGACAGGGCTGGCATATAAAATAATTAAAATTTAAACACAGTAAAGCTATCTGTAGATTTCTGTGCAAAGAAAATAATAAAATCAATGTCAACCACGCCGTCACCAATATTAAATTGTTTTATTCCTGTCAAATTTAAGGAAAGGTCTATTTTGGAATATTGGCCGAGTCAAAAAGTTATTATTTTCAAGATATTTACAGATTATTGATCATTTCTATGCTTGTTTCATATTGTTTTGGCGCAATGTATGTCTATGTCTCTTTGAAAGCATGTTCGGTCATATTATTCTAGCACATATGTCATTCCTTTTACCCCTGCATGTATATGGTAGATAGTAATCATATAGCTTTTATTCGCTATTACAACTTTGCCATTTTTTGTGTCGCTTTTTTGCCATGAATTAATATATTTACTCAACAATTGTGTTCACCATTTGCACCAAAATTATTAAAAGTGATGATTGTTTGTTGATAAGGCAATCGAAGACATAGGGTCTGCTACCTACATCATTGTTATTATGTTCTACACATTTTATATATATATATCAATCTCTATATGACAGGTGCAACAGAAAATCTTCATAGAAGATATTATAGATGATCGAAAAATAGTTTAATTTCCTTTAAATAATAGTTCTTTCCCTTATTTTTCTTGGTTTGAATCATCAAATATTTGCTTGTTTACATACATTTAAAATTCATCTGTAATTTATTTTTTTAAAATTTTTAATATTTTTTTAAATTTTTAAAATTTTTTTTTTTTTTTTTTGCACCTTATAATGAAATACTAAAATCATTAGTTCACTTTGGTAAGGGAGACAAGTCAGGTTGTAATAAAGTCAAATGACTGACGATAGCTCAGACAAAGGAAGGACTTTTTAACTAAATCCTTAATCGTTTGTTATAATTTACATTTCAGCATGAAGTACCTCGATTTAGATGTCCTGTATGTTACAGTTTTCATCCTGCTTTTCTCTTCTGAGGGATGTGGATGTCATGGGAGTAGATTTGCAAACTCTGGTTCTTTTCTTGGCAGTATGATGTTCATTTCTTGGTAGTGGTTTTGTCTAAAAATGAGACGTGAAGTTTATATAATCCACTTCTTTTTCTTCTCACAGGTGAAGGGGGCGGGGAGTTAGGAGTGAAGGGGCTGTTGTAATTGCAAGTCATTTTGCATAAAAGTCCGACCCAAACCAACCCTGTTGCACACACTATCATACCCTATCTTTCACAAAATTTTGCCCCATCAAAACAAATACCTTATTCCCAAATTACATTATTCTACCCTTTGTCGGTAATATTGACTATTTTCTTTCTTAACGGATAGTATTTACATAAAATATTTGTAATGGTTCTGCATTTAGAAAGTAATTATAATAATCTATAGATTTCAAATTAATAAAACTAGTTAATACAAACAAATAAAAGCATATTCTTAGTATATTTAAGCTCAAGCAAATTATGAGCAAAACAGAATGTTGTAACCGTAGTTGTTTTTTAGGTAACTGTTTACATTAAAAGGTTTTGTAGGTTTATGTAAAGAAGACTCAAAACAGATTAAAGTAATAAAGATTCTGCTTTGTCAAGGGAATGTTACGACTCTATGGTAAGAAAAAAACGTAACAAAAAGAAAATGAAACCAACAATGTTTGTAAAATCAACAAAAAATTTATTTCTAAATAATTAATGTGAAAATCAAAATACACTTACAGTTACGTGTATTAAAATCCAAATAATCCAATAATTATTAGTGTCCGAATCACAAGTCCTGTATATATATAAACTATAAAATGTTCCGAATGAATGAATGTTCCGAGTTAATGAATGTTCCGAACAAATGAATCTTCGTAATGAACGAATGTTCCGAATGAAAGGTTGTTTCGAATGAATGGGTCTGGAATGTCCTGATGTACCAACGATTATGTAATCCAGATCATCTTTAAGAATGTTCACAGGCATCCAAAAGTCATAAATATAGATCCAAAGGTTGATGAATACTTCAGGTAACTACACTGGATGTTCCAATAAATAATTCTAGTCGAATTATTTATACAGCATTACAGCATTACAACATTACAGCACGACTATGATTCAAAACATCTGATGATTCCAAAACTGATCATAAAACACAGATGTTTTTAAAACAGGATTTAAAATTGGAATGAATATAATGCGTATATCAAGGTCTTATATACTCGTTGCAAATGGCCTATTTCACAACAGGAAACGTGTCATATTACGACCCAGAACGCAATACTAAATGCGTCGATTTCACGGAAAAATTCTCAAAGGACGGTAAACAGCTCTGACCTTGACTCAGTAAACATGTTGTTTATAAAATAACTAAAGTACAAATTAACCTAACTTAAATGTGAATCACTATTTGATACATTTTAATACAGTCATAGACCAAATGAAAACTATATTATAATTTAAAGATGATACATAATTCCGTAACAGGAATAATTTAGGACCTACCGTTTTTTTCTCGAATGCATCGAAGGTTGTTGCACATGGGGTAGAGGTTATGCAGGTGTACAACTAGAAGTTATTTTCATTTGACCCATTCTTACTCTACACCAAACTTATTAGAATTTGACATGTTGATAAAGAATAGATAATAACATTTTGTATTTGAAATTTTATCAATCTTTTTGACTGGGAAGAAAGGTTGCTGTTGTAAAAATTATTCTACTTTTCATACCCAGACAGCCGATTTCTAGTGGCGCAAATCGATTACTCAAATCCCATGTCATATTGTATCTTTCCTTGCTACAGTAACAAAATGACAATATGACAATACAATCAGTCAACGTCGGTCAAAGTAGTTATATAAAGTGTTATTTGTATAGATAAATGTCCACGAGGACTTGTATACAACCTTTTATTAAATTTGAAACAAAGATAGGTGGCTTTGATTTAGGCGTCGAGAAAAGCATGTGTTGTTCGTCCTTCGAGTTCGAAGATCACCATGACATCGCTAACTGGTTTGGTTTCTGTGAGTACGTGCGCGGCTGATCAGGCCAAATTGTGCTCTGAACTGTCTTAGGCACGCTTGACAGGAGATGCCGCTTGGGTTTGCTTGATCAATAGAGGGCGTGCTGCAGTTCTGAGATTTACTTCTGCACTGCCTCTGCAATTCTCCTCCTTTCAAAGTCTGTAGCTTCAGTATGGACGAGACTGCGCCAGGTTGAGGGATCCTGTGCGAGATCTTCCCAAGACTCAGGGTCAATATTGAAATGTTTCAAGGATGACTCGAGGGAGTCTTTGAAGCGTTTCTTCTGACCACCCTGAGATCGCTTTCCCTCCTTATGCTCGCCGTAGAAGATCTTCTTTGGTAATCGCTCTTCTGACATCCCGGTGACGTGACCTGCCCATCTCACCTGTGATTTCATCAGCAGAGTTTGGATGTTTGGAAAGCCTACCCGTATTAGAACCACAGTGTCTGCCACTCTGTCCTTCCATCTTATCGTCATCAGTTTCCTCAGGCAGCCCATGTGAAAATGGTTCAGCTTCTTGGCATGGCGTCTGTACACCGTCCAGGTTTCGCAAGCATACAGCAGGGTCGGCAACATAATGCCTTTGTAGACCTTCAGCTCCCACACATTTGCGCATAGTCTGCCAAAGGCCACACTTGCTGTAGCAATTCTGGCGTTGGTTTCATCATCGATGTTGACCGCACGTGACAGTGTCCTGCCGAGATCGGTGAACTTGTCCAATGCAAAAAGGGTTTGGCCATTTACTGTGATGGTGGGCTCTACGTAAGGCTTTCCTGGTGCAGATTGGTGCATCACCTCTGTCTTCTTAATACTGATTGTGAGATCGAAATTGTCACAGGCTCAATAAAAATTATTCACACTCTGTTGCATGTCAGACTCAGATTTGGCATGCATGAAACATTGGTCTGCAAATAGGAGATCACGAACAATCACATCCTGTAATTTCATCTTCGCCTGTAGTCTCCTCAGATTGAAGAGATTGCCGTCAGTCCGGTATCTGATGTCGATCTCAGTGTCATAGTCATGCAAGGCATCAGTAAGCATGGCAGAGAACATCACACTGAAGAGGGTTGGGGCCAACACACAGCCTTGCTTGATTTCATTCGTGACTGGGAATGGTTTAGATGACTCGCCGTCGTCCATGACACGAGCGAGCATGCCATCATGGAGTTGTCGAACCATCACGATTAATTTATATGGGCAACCAAATTTTGCCATGATCTTTCAAAGGCCTCCACTGCTGACTGTGTCAAAGGCTTTTGTCAGGTCAATGAATGGCGGGTACAGGTGGGAGTTCTGTTCCTGGCATTTCTCCTGGACTTGGCGAACTGCAAACACCATGTCTGTGGTCCCTCGTCCTTTCCTGAAGCCACACTGACTCTCAGGGAGGAGCCCTTGATCGATGTGATGCACAAGGCGATTCAGCAGAATTCTGGCAAGGATTTTGCCAGCTATTGACAGCAAGGAGATCCCCCGATGGTTGTCGCAAGATTGTCTGTTGCCTTTCCACTTGTACAAGTGGACGATGGATGCATCCATGTACTCCCGGGGTATAGTTCCTGAGTCCACATTGACTGGAAGAGTTCAGTCAGTTTCTGTGCCATGTGTCAGCCTCTGGCTTTGTAGACTTTTGCTTGTATAGCATCTGTTCCAGGTGCTTTGCCATTTGACAGCAGTTTAATTGCCTTCACAGTTTCAGTCAGCGTTGGAGGATCAGCAAGTGATATGTTGATAACCATGTGGGGCAGTCGATCAATTGCCTCCTCAGTGATACATAACAGTTGATTGAGGCTGTTGTTGAAGTGTTCTGTCCATCTTTGTAGTATCTTTTCTTTGTCAGTGAGCAGTGTGGCGCTGTCAGTTCTCAGTACTGGAGATGTTCCCAATGACTGTGGCCCGTAGAGTGTCTTCAAAGCATCATAGAAGTTCTTCATGTCATTCTTGTCTGCGTAGGACTGAATCTTATCTGCCTTATTACTCAGCCATGAGTCTTGCAACTCTCTCAGTTTGCATTGGACAGTCCTCTTGATGTTGTTGCAGGCTACCTTCTTAGATGATGAAATGCTGTCTTCTAAACAGGCCTTCTGTTGCCGATGTTTCGCATTCAGAAGTCTCTGTATGGCAGCATCGTTCTCATCAAACCAACCTTGATGTTTACGTGTGGAGGACCGATGGTTTTGGACGCAGTTGAGTCTACAGTTTCTGAAGAATGCCCAGTTTTCCTCGACATGCTTGGAGTTTATATCGATTGTATCTAGTTGACTGCACAGTTCTTCGACAAATGCCCATTTCACATTCTCCTGTTTCAATTTGGAGACATTAAGCTTTATGGGCACTTTTTTGTCTGATGGTTATCTGCTAGGCTGAATCTTGATATTGAGCTTGGAGACTGTGAGCCTGTGGTCAGTCCAGCATTCTGCACTTCTCATGGCTTTCGTCACTCGGACATCCTGCCTATATCTTCTCTTGACGTTGATGTAGTCAGTAAGCTACCAGTGCTTGGAGCGTGGGTGCATTCAAGACGTATTGTTGCAGTTTGGCAGGCGTAAGACTGTGTTGGTGATCATGAGGTCGTGTTCAGTGCATTTCCTCAGTAGGAGGAGTCCGTTGTTTTTGCATTTGCCAAAGCCATTTTTGCTAATGACACCTGTCTATGTCTGGTGATCTGTGCTAACTCTAGCATTAAAGTCACCAAGGATGATGTGCTTGCCTGTCTTTAGTACTTCTGCAATAAGAGACTCTAGATCTTCATAAAAATTTGTCCTTGTTCTCATCTGGGTTGGTCATGGTTGGTACATAGGCGCTTATGAAAGTTGCATATTTTTTTCCAGACAGTGGGATTCTCATTTGCATTAGTCTGCCATTCACGGCCTTTTGGAAATTTGTGAGCTTCCTAACTAGCTGTGATTTGACGGCAAACCTAACAGGGAGAAAAAAAAAGACAAGCATACCCTCTTCTTCTCGACGCTTACATGTGTCTGAAGAGATACATCTCCCTGTCTAATGTTGCATAAATGTATCTTTTTATTAAAAAGGTATAGTATACATATAGGGAATTTTAAACATTTTACTTGAAAATCACTATAAAATCTGTGAATATGTAGCTTTTGAGATTTAAACGAGATAATAAAAGTGGAATTGTCAGAAATTGACTCAATTAAATCATATTACTTCAAACCTGGCAATCAAGGGGTTTTGTGACGTGGCCATGGAACTTCAAGGATTTCGATGCCACTCTAGCTATAAACTTTATAGACAACGAGTCAATGAAAATATCGAATTGTGGGATTGTCTCTATATATTTTGTCGATCTTACAAAACAGAAATGGAAAAAGTTAAAACATTCGGCTAATCCCTTTGAATTTAAAATCAATCATGGGAAGCATGCGTATTGACTCATGTCAATCTGTTCACTACAAGCGAGGTGTAGACGAGCGTAATAAAGACTTTTGCAGACTGGTTACGAAAAGAAAGTATCGCCTACATGATTTCATAAACTTCAAAAAAAGAAATTTCTCTTCCACATACTTTAAATAAATTGTCGCCACAACTCATGGACATAAACGTCAATATAAATCTACTAAATGTTTTTCTCTATTACTAGAAGACATTTTCTGGATAAGGAAAAAAATAACTCACTTCGACTTTCTTCGGTCTTTTGCCAAAACGGATGTATTATGATATTCACTTCATTTTAGAAATTTGTTAGTTGTGATTTTTTTTAACGTAGAAAATACATATAAGATAACCACAGGATCATTGCATAATCGAATGTTATGTGGCACCAGTAGTGCTAACAATGACTTCAGCAGAATTGTATATCTTTGGACAGATAGATACATGCATTAAATGAACATATTAACATGAAACAGGTATTCATCTAATATTGTTATATCATTCTGTTTTATTTATTTCCCTTGTGGAAAATTTTTTATCAACAAATTATGGAAACTAGTAGCGATAGACACCTCAGTTACTTCATAAATTATATATGTTGACTGATTTAGAAACTACCCTAATATACTAGTAATGAACAGTACTTGTATTTACACAACTCCGAAAAATGAGTGTGCACTCAAGCTGAAATATTCGTTCCTTGTTGAATTTGACAAATCGAATAATGTTTTTGCTAAAGTAAATTATTTCAACCGACCAGTGATCTTCAAAAAGAAGGGAACACGTTTTATAGATTGCTTTTTGCTAGTAATTGTTCTTAGTATGATCGTATGCTCAAGTTGAGGAGCAGTGTAAATGTGTGAGCCAACGTGGGCTGTACGTAATAAGCAGTGTAAATGTGTGAGCCAACGTGGGCTGTACGTAATAAGCAGTGTAAATGTGTGAGCCCATGTGGGCTGTACGTAATAAGCAGTGTAAATGTGTGAGCTAATGTGGACTGTACGTAATAAGCAGTGTAAATGTGTGAGCCAATGTGGGCAGTACGTAATAAGCTGGCAGAAATTTACTGGAAAGAAGACCAGGTTAGAGAGAAAAATAATAAGTAACAACATTTATTGTCAATAATAGTATGTCAATGAACGCTTTTTTCTGACGCATTTACTATGCAAGGTCTTGTGTTCTTAAATGGGCTATATTGTAAGAGAAATGTTGTAATTTAGTGATGAAATATGAATTAAATTGATGAATATTTTCATTAAAAGCGCATTAATGTATGTCATACAATATTGAAAAGCGATTAAAAATAATCATTGTATTCCTGAAATTATGAAATCTAAAGAGGATTAAAAACCTTATTTAATCATTAGCATAATATCTTCTACTAACTCAAAGTGTTGCCCTCAAAAAGTAACCACTTTATATGAAAGTATTTGTAGCTGAGCATGTAAATTTAATGGAAATTTAATGGAAATTTAATTGAAATTGAGTGCATGATACCTGAGTTTTTACAATTTGAGATTATGCATGTTATATATGAAACTATCAGTCAACCATATAGTATGTAAAGCAACCCTGGCATCATTATGCAATGTTTAATAATTAGCTAGGATAGACTAGCTTCAAATCTGTCCAGTCTGTCAAAAAAGACTGAGCTAAATACACAACTTTAAAACAACAACATCACCGTCAGAAGAGTGATCCCTATGTCTCACCTGTGCGTCGCTGGCAAGAGAAAAAAAACTGCTTTGGTACCCAGAAAAGAGTCTAACAGCTAAACAATAATATTTGCAAGATATAAACATCTTACTAAAAAATAGTTCATGCAGGGTGTCAATGAGGTTCAGTTAGAAGCACAATATAAAACACTAATAAGACTTGTGTACAAGTATGTGCAACGTTGCTATGTCTCACTATAAGAAGCCTCAATACAAGACGATACTTTGTATAAGGCGGCTATAAATGCAGTATCTGAAGGGTTGACATATGCAAATATACATGTTGGAAATTACCTGTTTCCTAACCTATCTTAACCTAACTTAATGTAACAACGTTGCATTAATAGACAAGAGTTCCTTAAAGGAACTGACGCTGCAATGGGCCAAAAGAATGTATAGGAATTCAAGATAAGATCATTTCTTCCTTTTAACTGATAAGTGTTGAAACAATCTCTGATATTCGTCAGCAATAACAAGATTTTCAAATTAGCTGCGGTGGTGGACATATTGGATATCAGATTGGCACTATTTTCATTTAGAACCACGCAGACATCATTAGAAGTCTTGTAGT
This sequence comes from Margaritifera margaritifera, assembly GCA_029931535.1. NCBI lineage: Eukaryota > Metazoa > Mollusca > Bivalvia > Unionida > Margaritiferidae > Margaritifera > Margaritifera margaritifera. The sequence goes on along the minus strand of JAQPZY010001243.1, from coordinate 148,426 downwards.
GAAAACCCCATGTCAATATAACCATCCATTCAGGAGGAGTCGCGACAGCAAGATTTTCACGACATCCGTTGTTGCAGCCATATTGGATGATCCATTTGCCTCATTTTCATTTAGGACCAACTAGGTATCAAAAGACGTCTACTGGTGAAAACCTCATGTTGATATACCATCCATTTATGAGGAGCAGAAGATGAACAAATTTTCAAGATGGTCACCCTGACGGCCATATTGACGGTCAATTTGCATCTTTTTCATTTAGGACCAACTAGACACCATAAGAACTCTTCTGATGAAAACCCCATTTCAAAATGACTTTCCCTTTAAGAGGAGAAGCGATAGCAATTTTTTCAAGATGGCCACTATGGTGGCCATATTGGACGTTAGATCTGCACCATTTTAAATTAAGACCTACAAGACATTATAAGATGTTTTCTGATGAAAACCACATGTTGATATGACTTTCCATTTTGGAGGAGTAACAATAACAAGATTTTCAAGATGACTTCCATGTTGACCATATTTGATATCAGATGCGCACTATTTCTACTTAGGACCAACTAGACATGATAAGAAGTCTTCTGGTAAAAGCACAATGTCGATATGACGAGCTATCTAGGAGAAGTAGCGATAATGAGATTTTTCAGATGGTCATTGTTGCGGCCATATTGGAGGTCAGATTGGCACCATTTTCATTTACATCCAACCAGACATCATAGGAAGTATTTAAGTGAAATCCCCGTGCTGATATGCTCGTTCATTCAGGAGATGTAGTGGTAACAAGATTTTCAAGATAAACACTGTGGTGGTAATATTGGATATATGAGGGGCACCATTTTCATTTAAGACCAACTAGACATCATAAGAAGTCTTTTAGTAGAAACCCCATAAGACCATACATTCAGGAGGAGTAGCGATAACAAGATTCTCAGGATGGCAGCAGCGACATACAAATTCGATGTGCGATACCCTTTTCATTTAGGACCATCTAGATATCATCACAAGTCTTCTGGTGAAAACCCTACGCACCATTATCGTTTACGACCAACTAGACATGATAAGACGTCTTTTGGTGAAAACCCTATGTTCATATGACCATCCATTGAGGAGGATCAGCGGTAACAAGATTTTCAAGATGACGGCTGAGGTGGCCATATTAGATCTCATATCGATACCATTTTCATTTAGAACCATCTAGACATAATACGACGTCTTTTGGTGAAAACCCCATGTCAATATGACGTTTTGTTTAGCAGGAGTAGCGATAACAAGATTTTTAAGATGGCTGCCATGGCAGCCATAATGAACAACAGATCGACACTATTTTCATATAGGACCAACTAAACATCATAAGAAGACTTGTAGTGAAAAGACCATGTTGATATGACCATCCATTTATGAACATACAGATGAAAAGGAAATGTAACTTTTATTTGGAAATAACAGGCTGCCTTTCCAAATGCAAGATATTTAGGGACAAAAAAAAAGTAATTGTTCGCAGAACACCAAAACTTAAAACCCATGAAAAAAGTGAGGTGAGAGGCTCTTAAGTGCTTTCGTTTAACAGAATGCCAACCAGATACCGTATTTTCTTTGACGATTAAACCAGCGAACCTGACTTGGAAAGAAAAAATCGGGAGTATGGGTTTATTATTTTAATATAGCTTTTGTCATATTAGAATCAAATAGTCGAAAACTCTGTGTACTGCTCATCAATATCCATTACATACCAAGCAAAGATACTAGAGGGAGAGCCATTCCTGTCAACCACATTATTTGCCTTGGAGCTGAAATATCTTCATCATAAAGACATAAAAGCACTTTTTATTCAAAGAAATATCCTATCAAGATCCTAATCCGTGGTCAGGAAAATAGTCTTCGATCCTTCATTGTGGGTAGAACTCAAATCTGCACTTGCACACGTAGCGGTCTTGGATCAAGAAATCAATTTTCTGGAGAATATTTATTTTAAATGAGAACCCATTATTACTATTAGAAGTTAAGTCATTTTCTTTCATTGCATTATAACATGCTTTCGGCTCTTAACATTCACTTCAACGGGCTTTTGTCTACAGATTTCAAAGATTGTGTATAGTTCTTACTAGCCTCATAACTTACGATAATTATTAAGAAAAATGTCTTCCTCATCGAGACGTTGGAATTGAAATGTGCACCATATCGACTTATGTGAATGCTTTGTTCGTAATTATATTTTTTTTCCTGCAAATATTCATATGGAATTCGTTTGAAATTTAACCTGCTCGCTAGTAATAAAAAGTAAGTCACATGCATATGATGTATGGAAGCATGGTCCTAACAAGTCAGAGACAGTCGTCTGGTTAAATTCCCTGATACATTGCACATCAGTAGCAAGCAAACACAATAGGAAGAAAACCCATGAGACTATTTAGGAAAGCAAAAAGGGTCTCCAGGTTGTATTAAAACTTTCCTTCCAGAATACAAATTCAACGGACGATAATACAACACGTGAGACCCGGGAAGGCCTCAGCCGAAAAAAACCCCCATTACTTCCGATAGTTCACTACAGGCGTAATCTCAGTGTTAAGAAGAAAGTATTTAAAGTACATTAAAGTACCTGAATATGGTGAGAATGAAAACAGAAATGCATATTGGTATCGTGGTGTTACTTATATAAATATTCCCTCTTGATGACTATCCAACTTTCACGTGGGATTCTGAAGAAAGAGAATAACTAAACAAGATGTTTAATGACTTCCATATGTTCAGTCTACACGTTACTGTCTTTCACCAAACTTTAACCGTAACCAAATGGTAACAGCATAGACCCCGATCTGCCTTTTAATAATGCACCGGCAGGTCTGGGTCCATGGGTCACTGATGGGCGCGTTATACATGGTAATGACGGAATGAATCAGCCTGTTTTAACTAGTTCCGTAAAGAACGACTAGATCAAGGACCAAAATGTGTGGTTCATCAAGGTTAAAAATGCACTTTACCTCACAGTTATTCATATCCAGACACTGAGAACCGGATAAGTAACTTTACTGATGTATCGTGTTAACTATAGTAACTAAGCTATAGTAACCACTTGCATGTAAGGGCCACCTGTGTACAAAAGCAAAAGTGCATCGGTCAGATGTACACATAAATCAATAACACACATACACATAATATATATATTCATATATATGAAGACGACATGACTATAAAAACCACTTCCAATTGGTTCCCATAGCAGTCTTTATTTCGCTGTACCTCGTTAACATTTTGGTATGGATTTTCCATGATTATATCTGATTTATTCTGGCGAAATCAGTTATAAAATAATTTGATTTATACGGGAAAATCTCAATTGCTTGGCCAAACGGACATCTGTCCGTGATAGACCGGCGGTCAGCCGGTCAATCGAAGTCATGAATTTATCATTGAGACGACCAAGATTAACTTCAGTAGAGCAAACCCATTCTCGCGTATACCGTCTGGCCCTTAGGAATCTCTTGTATAATCCTGGATCCTGAGAAGAGTGATTGCCTATTTCCATGCGATTTAAAGTTTTAAATATTTTTTTGACCCCAATGAGTTAATAAGGAGTGTTAATCGTTGTATTTTTCTGTATGATATATTTCTTTTGAATACATTCATTGACGAAACACAATGAATATTAAATATAAGTCAAAAGAAGTAAAATAGATTGAATGTGAACGACATTTAACCCACCATTTTTGAACATAAATGGAAAATATGACTATAAATAGAATATGTAATATATATATATATATATATATATATATATATATATATATATATATATATATATTATATATTTTATATATATATATATATATGTGTGTATATATATATATTATATATTTTATATATATATATATATATGTGTGTATATATATATATATATATATATACCAAATATTGAATATAAATGATTTTTATTACATTTAAATTATTTAATTGAATATTGTAACGTTTAAGTAGCTATTAGTCGATGTATGCTTTGATCATTTTCACTCAATACATTCTGTTATCACGCTGATCACGCGTACGGATTGTTTACTTCCATCCACGCAGGTATATGAGAACCACGGGCTGTTTTTGTTGTACTTGTGGATCTTTCAGAACATTCTTTCAATAAAGATTGAGGAAAACACATCACTACTGTGTGGGCTCAATCCCCGACAGCCAGATTCGGACATATTAAGTTTAGATCTATCTACCTCTCTGTACAATATATTGTTATAGATGGTGTTTATATACTTAACTTTTATCTATGATTGTAAGTTGTATGGTTATTTGAAAATACATACTTAACTTTTGTCCATGCTAGTAACTTGTGACATGTGTCAGGTAGGCCAGTATTTTTATAAGCTTTCGCAATTAGACTTTTGTGACATATGTCAGGTAGGCCAGTATTTTTCCATTAGAATTACTCATATTCTGATGTCACATAGGTCATGTAGGCATGTATATTTATATACATATTTTGGTAAACAAATTCATTCCTGTTCTAGAATTCCAGTTCTAAAGATCAGTCTGTAAGGAATATATTTTAGTAATTAGTTGTGTTGTTGAAATCAGATATAATTTGAGAGGAATTATTTACTTAAAATAGTCATTGGAATTACTAAAGTGCACATTGTGGATTTATACATGATTTTAGGATTAATGTTAACTCATTCAAACACATTCTGGATTACATCTTTGTGGTACATCAGGACATTCAAGGCGATTGGCATTCATTCAGAACATTATATTATTTTGGAATTGTGATTAGGATATTTAGGATTATTTGGAATCTAACACAAATTGTCAGTGTCTTTAAAATTTTCACTTTAATTGTCTGGAAATAAATTGCTAGTTGATTTTACTTAATTTTATTGGTTTCACTTTCTTTCTGTTACATATTTGAACACCCAGAGTCGTAACAGATATTGGGGGCTCATCCGGGATGTGAATTCCTTTAAATTACAATTTAAATTGACTTTGTTTCGGAATTTTCATTGTCCCTGGTAAATATTTTTTATTTCACTCATTTGAGAAATCTTTAGTGAAACCAAGCATTCACAATGTCATCTAATGTTGAGAATTTCGTTTCAACTCCTTCTCAAGAAGAGTTAGAGTCTATGAAAAAGGACGAGTTGCTTGAGCTTGCCAGACATAATAATCTTTCTGAAGCGAAAGCATCTTTCACAAAACAAGAGATAAAAAATATTTTGATTCTGTATTCATTAGGAAAGGAAATTTTGGATAATAGTGCTTTGGGTTTAATTGGGAAGTCTGTATCTGGTCTTGATAGGAAATTTAGGAAATTACAGATAAAAAAAAAGAAGAAAAAACCCCCATCTGCAATTGGAATTAAGAAGTTCCAGCTTCAGAAATGCACATGTAGATGCAGGGAGAGAGAGAGAGAGAGACAGACAGACAGACAGACAGTGACAGAGATAGAGAGAAATGAAGGAGAGGCAGATTCAGAGAGAGAAAGAAATGAAGGAGAAGCAGATAGAGAGAGAGAGAGAGAGAGAGAGAGAGAGAGAGAGAGAGAGAGAGAGAGAGAGAGAGAGAAGGGAAATGCAATATAGATTAAAAGAATTAGAACTGGAAAGCGGAACATTCTCCACCTCCCCCCCCCCCCCCTTTACACACAAGTTCAGGTTTTAATGTTACCAGATATAACTTGAAATGGCCCAGAGAGCATTGGACTTTGTTACTACAAACGTGTACTTATTGGAAAAGCTCGTGAAGTTTACACTTCACTGTCAGTACAACAAAGCACTGATTATGATGTGGTTAAGGAGTACATCTTGAAGGATTATGAGTTGGTACCTGAGGCATATCGACAAAGATTAAGGGAAAAGAAACTGGACAAACTCATGTCGAATGTGCAAGGGAAAAAGAACAACTATTTGATAGGTGGTGCTCATCCAAGAAGGTTGATCGAGATTACGATAACCTCAGACAGATCGTATTAATTGAAAAGCTCAAGAGGTGGATCCATAGTGATGTCAAGACCTATCTTGACGGGCAAAATGTGGAACCTTTGGAAAATGCTGCTCGCCTGTAAGTCTTCCTCTCATCTGTTTTCTGGTAAAACAATCATCTCAGTCTCAAACGAGTACTTCTAAATTTCAAAACAGCACAACTGTTAGAAATCAAACATCTAATAAGACTGATCAGAAATCGTTATCTCTTCCTACGTGCACTTATTGTAAAAAGAAATGGCACGTCATTTCGATTGCTTCAGGTTGAAAAATAAGCAACATAATAAATACAGAGCTATTTCAAATGCTCTTATTTCAAAAGAGGTCAAGGTTATGGTCTTGTATTGAAAGTAATAAATTTGTTGAGTCAAGCAAATCCCAGTCTCATTCTTGTGAAGCATTCATGTCAGAAGGTTCTATATCACGTATTGGTGATTCTGCCAAACCTGTCCCTATTAAAATATTAACGGACACCAGAGGCTTCTCAGATTCTTTTGTTATCAGGTACATAGCCTTTGTCTGAGAAGTCTTCTTCTAGTGAAATTTCTTATTCAGGGAGTAGAGTGCAGCTTTGCAAATGTTCCTCTCCATTGTGTCAATTTGGCATCAGACTTAGTTTCAGGACCTGTGACTGTTGGGGCAATGACTTCTTTACCTATACAAGGTATCCATTTGTTACTAGGCAATGACCTAGCTGGAGGTAAGGTCGTGGTCAATCCACTTGTAACTGACAAGCCTTGTTTGGATCAAAAGGTTGATCCTATTGAGATTGAAATTCCTGATTTGTATCCTGCTTGTGCAGTTACCAGAGCTATGGAAAAAAGAGCTCTTGAGAATGATGTTGATCAGGAAATTATTATCCACTTTCTCTCCTGATATTGATCAATTAAAAGGTATTGATCGCGATGATCCTCTTTTTACAACTAATTCTCTCTATTCTAATCAGGATAACAAAAGACAATCACTAATTCTCGAACAAGAACAAGATCCTGAAATCTCCTGTTCGTTTCAGAGGGCTATTAGTGAAACTGAAGCCACACAAGTCCCAGATTGTTACTTTGTAAAATAAAATGGGGTCCTTATGAGAAAATGGAGACCACCTGAGGTACCCGCTGGTGACGAGTGGTCAGCGAGCTGTCACATTGTCGTTCCTAATTCATATCGACAGGAAATTCTTAGTCTAGCCCATGAATCTCCCTTGGCTGGTCATTTAGGAGTCAATAAGACTTATCACAAGATCTTGAATCATATTTTGGCTGAAACTTAAATGTGATGTTTCTAAATATTGCAGATCTTATCACACTTGTTAAATGATAGGAAAACCAAATCAGAATATACCTAAGGCTCATCTGCAACATATGCTTCCATTTGACGAACAATTTAGCAGAATAATGGTAGACTGTGTTGGTCCCTTACCGAAGACCAAGTCAGGCAACCAATACTTGTTGACCATAATGTGTGCGTCGTCAAGATTTCCAGAGGCAATAGATTTGAGAAATATTGAAGCTAAAATAATTGTAAAAGCTTTGGTAAAGTTTTTTTACACTTGTTGGTCTCCCAAATCTGTCTAGTCTGATCAAGGGTCAAATTTTATGTCTGGAATTTTCCAACAAGTTATGCATGAATTAGGCATCCAACAGTTTAAATCGTCTACCTATCATCCTGAAAATCAAGGGGCTTTGGAAAGATTTCATCAAACTTTGAATAATATGATTCGATCATATTGCTTTGATACAGGAAAGGATTGGGATGAAGGCGTTCATTTGTTTTTGTTTGCTGTTAGGGAATCATTTCAAGAGTCATTGGGTTTTATTCCTTTTGAACTGGTTTTTGGACATACTGTCCGTGGGCCATTGAAGTTATTGAAAGAGAAACGTCTTTCAAATGAAGATTCAAAGATTAGTCTTCTTGACTATGTCTCTGACTTTAAATATAAGTTGTCAAAGGCTTGTGAAGTATCAAGAAATGATCGTCACTCTACTCAGTCAAAAATTAAATTAAGGTGTGCCAGAAATACACAGGAAAGGAGTTTTCAGCCTGGTGAGAAAGTTCTGGCTCTCTTGCACATACTTCAAAATCCCCTTCGGGCTAAATTGTATGGTCCTTATACAGTTGAAAAGAAAGTAAATGACTTAAATTATATCATTAATTTTCCAGGGTGGCGGAAACAGAAACAACTTTGTCGCATAAATATGTTAAAGGAGTATTTTAACAGAGATAGCCCAGTTAATTATTCAATCAATCTAGTTGTACGTGTCGCACACAGTAAAGATGACAACGACGGAATGCAATCTGACCGTAGTGACTCTGGTTTAACCAAACTTCAGAATTCAAAAATACTGTGTAACATTTTAAATTCGTTGGGTTCCAATTTTCGTGGTTTTCGAGGGTGAGCTAGACCACGAATTTAAAGTCACAACAAAATATCATCCAAACTGACATTCCCCCACACCCCCGTTATATGCAACTGAAAGGCATCGCCTGTTTCTTTATTTGTTTTAATACCACGGCTATCTATAATGCTGAAAATGTTAAATATACATTAGGATAAGTACATGAATGACGAGGAACACTGCAACTGATTGACTACAATTTAATTTGAATGAAAAATTTCATGAGCATAAAAACTCGTGTAAGGTTGTAATGACTACTTGATGTGTAGTAATAAATGCAGATTTACTCACTGTCCCTGTCCTTCTTTATTTCCCAAAGCACATAGTATTCCCATGTATATATACATTTTTGCACATATCAACTTACTCCTAAATAAATAATCAGCAAATTAGTCCCGCTTTCTCAAAGCCCATTTAATCAGGTCTCCCCAAAGTGCTACTTTGCCATTTGTGCAGATATGCCGCTTTGGGTGAATACCACTATTGTAGTCTTAAGTAATTAATGTACAGATTGATGTTTTCAGGTTAACCGAGACCTGATCTGAATGTACATTTCCACTTTCCGTATCTTTGCAGTTGATGTTTAGCGTATTTTGTAACAATTCCTTCAGCACAAGCAATCACAATACGCGCATTACTAACACTGCCATTCATCCGAACTTTACGGATCCAATTTTGGATCACAAGGTCAAGATCACCCAGCAACAAGGGGTTCCCACGGGGCGATTTTGGCAGGATTGTTTCGAGACAAAACAAGTTTACAATAATTGGCATTGTTCAAGCACCTAATTTTTAATTGTTAAGAACTTTATGCTTGTATAGCGATCTTCAAGAATACATAAGAACCTAATTACTTAAGATTACAATAGTGGTATTAAATGTGTTAGCTCAGACATGTGTGGAAAAAGAAATAGGCATTTTCTTTAAGATCTCCGCATTTACTCCATATAGTAACAATAAATAACTTAATTAATGAACTTAATTCCTGCAGTACGGATTAAACCTGTTTGCTCGCAAATGGGTGGAAATAAATGTCGGTATAATCTTGAACATAAACATATTCATCGTTATTTATTAATTTTTTTATGATTTTATTTTTGTAAATGATATATCCACGAAATTATGTCCCGACGAATATGTACTTTTTACCTAAACCACGAAATTTGAAACAAACGAAAATAAAATGTTTCACAGCATTAAACGATCAGGACCAACAAAAAAAAACTTTCACATTTACAACAACAGGAAAGGAATGAACTAAAACAGTTATTACATGAGTATGAGTGCTTGTTTCCTGATGATCCTACACGAACAAATAAAATCTGTCACGATGTTGACATTGCAGATTCTACACCTGTGAAACAACATCCTTACAGGATGAATCCTCTCAAACAGGAATATTTTAAAAAAAGAAATTCAATATTTACTGGAGAATGATTTTATCGAACCAAGTAAAAGTAACTGGAGTTCACCATGTATTCTTGTGCTTAAGCCAAATAATACATTTCGCAAGTGTACTGACTATAGAAAAGTCAACAGTGCCACTAAAGCGGATTCATTTCCAATGCCAAGAATGGATGAGTGCATTGCCAAAATTGGAAATGCGAAATATGTCACAAAGTTTGACCTTTTAAAAGGATTCTGGCAAATTCCACTCACGGAAAGAGCAAAGGAAATTTTAGTATTTGTAACTCCAGATGGGCTTTAGCAATATAGAGCGATACCTTTTGGTATGAAAAATTCTCCGTCAACATTCCAGCGTTTAATAAACATGATACCATCTGGTCTAGATAACTGTAAAGCGTACATCGATGACGTCATCATCTACAGTGACACTTGGGAAAATCACTTGGAAACCAATCGGAAATTCTTCGATTGACTCAGTGATGCAAATCTGACAATTAATTAAAGCACAAGTGAGTTTTGTCATGCTTGTGTCACATTTTTAGGACATATTGTGGGACAAGGTCAACTTAAACTTGTAGAAGCTAAGGTCAAGGCTATCTCTGAATTTCCTGTGCCTGTTTGTAAAAAGCAACTTCTGCGATTTTTCGGCATGGCTGGATATTATCGGAAATTTTTGTTCAAAATGTTTCCATAATTGCCGAACCTTTGACAAATTTGTTCAGTAAGAAATCCAAGTTTCATTGGTCTGACCAGTGTCATGAATCCTTTGATAAATTGAAGGCCATGCTTAAGAATGTATCAGTTCTTTCTGCACCAAATTTCAGCCAATTATTTAAAATGACTGTTGATGCAAGTGATGTAGGGGTTAATGGAGTATTGATTCAAGAAGACAAAAATGGTGTCGTTCATCCTGTGTGCTATTTTTCTAAAAATTAAATAAGCACCAGAAAAATTATTCCACAATTGAGAAGGAATGTTTGGAATTTATATTGGCTTTATAACATTTTGAAGTGTGTGTTACCTCGGTTTTATTTCTCCAGTTATTGTATTTAGTGATCACAATCCCCTTACTTTAATTCACAAAATGGAGGATAAAAATCGGAGATTGTTGTGTTACGACTCTATGTCTCAAAAATATGTAACAGAAAGAAAGTGAAACCAACACTATAAGTAAAATAAACAGCCAATTTATTTCCAGACAATTAAAGTGAAAATTCAAAGAACACTTACAATTTGTGAGTTACATTCCAAATAATCATGTATTAATCCAAAAGTCAATGAGCACTTTAGTCTTTAGTATTACAATGAATATTGCAAATAAGTAATTCCTCTCAAATTATATCTGATTTCAAAAACACAACTAAAATAGATTCCTTACAGACTGATCTTTTAGAACCAAAATTCTGGAACAGGAATGAATTTGTTAACCAAAATCTTATATAAATACACATGCCTACATGACCTATGTCACATCAGAATATAAGTATTTCTAATGGCAAAATACTGGCCTACCTGACAAATGTCACAAACGTCTAATTGCGAAATGTCTATAAAAATAATATGTAAACAACTGGACAAAAGCTAAGTATGCATTTTCAAAGAACGATACAACATACAACCATAGACAAAAGTTAAGTATATAAACATCATACATAACCTCCCCTCAAAAAGAAAAAGAAAGATTTATGCAATCAAGCTTTTTTTTAAATATGTATCTGATACTATATTAATCAAAATTACATAGGAAAATGTCTCAGGAATGGCACTCAGCTGAGTTACACAAATTATACTAAAAAATAAAGCAATATCCTACTTCTGTACACGGGATAATGCAATCACGTTATCTTTTCCCCTGATGTGTCTAACGAAAATACATACTTAACTTTTGTACATGCTTGTAAGTTGTGATATGTGTCAGGTAGGCCAGTATTTTCATAGACATTTCGCAATTAGACTCTTTCGAGCATGATTTTGTGCAAATCCTTTAACTCAGATTCCAGAAGGGCCTTAAAATGGGTTTGAATTTCATATATGTGCTCCCCGTTGTTCGGGATCAAGGACTTAAGAGACTCTAACTTATTATATAATGCCCACTCATATTCTTGTCGCATACAAGAGTAAACTTTCCCCCAATCATAGTAAAAAATTGAAATTCAAGAGATCCAAATATAGGTCTGTGGTTAGAAAAAAAATAGTGCATCATCATCAATCAGCATAGCCTCGTGGACCATATCCATTTTTTGACCTGTCAATAACTATGTGATCAATTAAAGTCATACTCCCAACAGAATAGAAAACATATGAATATAGGGGATCTTTACAAAAGTCAACATTACTCAAAGAAATTAATCGTTGAGAACGAAAAGGGAAAGCAGCAAATTATTTCTTGTGTTAGTTAAATGCATAATGGGATTGGAGTTAAAATCACCTGTGAGAATAAGAGAACCATATTCTGAGTACATACTGTAAATTCCATGAAGTTTTTAAATGTACTCAGACAATAATTCAGTAGTATGTCCGTGACATGGTAAGTAAACTTGGATGAAACAGACAAAAGTATTATACTCAAGTCCTAATCTAATACCAACAATGCGATCTTCACCAATCTCTGAGCTAAATGTAGCTCCGTGAAAAGATTTGAGCCAGTACTTCACCCGCAGGCACAGAAATGGGACAAGAATCAAAAAAATTCATGTTGACAATCAACATTTCTTATCGTTGGCTATGAAAAGTTTAATCACGATGGAACGACTACATCTGTGTTTATGGTATGCATACATAAACCATGACTCAAGTATTGCTTATGTATGCATTCACGACCAAAACACGCAAGTATAATGATCTATTTATACATGCGAAAATAGTGTATTAAAAGTCCAATGTTAAGGAAAATTACATCAATTTAACATTCCATTCATAAACTGTGATGTTCATAATATGAGATAGGACAAGTCATTATGAAGTCATTATCAAACTACACGTTGCAGACGTTGGCATTGCTGTCCAAGGCCGGCATTGAAATATCACACAACCACCTTTACCGCCATCTTTATATTTTATGATGATGTACGCATGATCGATGGACTCGCCGGAAAACTTATGTACAGACAATCAGACGGAGGTGTGGAAAATACCATTTTTGCCTTAGCAAGAATAATCAATAATTATGATAAACAACGTTACTCTTATTCCTCACATTAAGAAAGAAATTCGATTCTAAGAAAGTATCCGATTCAAAGAAAGTATGCGATTCTAAGACAAATTGTCTATTTTCTCAAAAACTTTCCATTCCTGTTTTGCGACTGAACAAGAGTGTTTTATTGTCTGCAGAGTGGTAATAGCATGTACATGAAGAGTAAATTTGCAAATGCTTATTGCAGCACTATAAGTCTTTGAGTTACGATCAGCTTCTTTTATAAATATAAAACTTATATTGATAATCTGCTATAACTTATAGAAACTTTGTCATTTGGGTTCTAGAATTAATGTGTGTTTGTCATTCCAAGTCGTATTAGTCTCAAAATGGTCTGGAACCGCGACGGGCTGATTCAAAATGAAACAAGAAGTATGTATTTAGACACTGACATGGTAGCAAGCTACTGACAATTGTGCCACTGGATTTAGTGCATGGAGATGCAATAATCAGCCTTTATGTCAAAGAGCGGGCGGTAGGCACCCAATGCCCTATCACCTTTTAGTATGTTTCAAAAAATGAATTTTAAATCTTTTATGTTAACTTTTTCAAATTCCCCCCCCCCCCATAACATGATAATTTTGTAAAAAGCGCTGAATAATCACTGCGTGATTTTTACTTTTGGTAATTATTATTTGTATTTTATTATAATGAATCCTCACAGTACTTCTAGTACTTGTATTATTTTGTTTTTATTTACTTCTCTCAGTCATTCTTGTTTTCTTTTAAGGACAACCAAGATTGGTTTCCTGTTGAAACTGGAAGGTGACTTTTTATTTACACCTTGCTTAATACTATTAAGTAACTAAACTCAACCTACTTGACCAATCAATATTATACGTTAAATATTGGAAGAAGTGTGCATGTCTATGGATCGAACACCTGATAAAATAATCTGACTACGGAATGCAGGAAATAATTTAGTTTTTGAAAAGTATGAATTCTTGGAATACTGTTTTTGTTTTTTATTAAACCTTAGAATTATATGCCATAAAAGCTAAATCTAAGTCTTTGTTAATTTTAATTTGCAGTGGAAGGACTATGATTTTCTCTTTGGAAATAATACAGTTATATAGCAATATGATAACCTTTTACTGTTTGTGGTCGACACATTTTATATTATAGCATGCTATCACACACTCTGTCTACAATGGCGACGTTATTAAACTGGTATGTGCGCTTTCATATGATACTGTAGAACAAACTTCATTTTGAAAATAATGTTATGTCTTTATTAGAGACGCATTTTCGGTAAATATTGAAACTTTCACGCATATTGGATAAAAAAATAATGAAGTTATTCTTTCATTTTGATTGTATACATGCTATGTATTGTAAAATATCTTCTAGCTGTCTAGCTATTAGGGCGGCATTCGTCCTCCTAGACAGATGACCGAGTACATCATGTGATATTAGGTGATGGTACACACGTCGCCATGTACAAGATCGAACGACAATTAACTGACAGTCAGTGGTACATATAAAGTTTGGGGATTCACTGAATTTGTAAAAGATTTGGAAATACATAAAAAGTCCTTATTCCCATTCTGTTGCGTCTGGTTTTTAGTACATCCGCTCTTGACGTTAAAACATTATTTGTTTTAAACTTCAAGTAACTAACTGATACGTAAATGTGTGTTTTTTCTTATGTGTGTGTTTGAAAAAGAGAGAGAGAGAGAGAGAGAGAGAGAGAGAGAGAGAGAGAGAGAGAGAGAAAAGAGAGAGGAGAGCTACCTTGCTACAAAGCTGTTGCTTTACAGAGGATTCCAAGCTCTGGTGTAAATAATACAACCTTTCAGCTCTATTGTTACTCGAAACTAATTAAAATGCCACAAAACATTAGGTCATAGATGAATATGTTTACCGTGAAATGTCACCGTACATCATGATCATATACGAGGTGACAATTTATAAATGTTTATGTGCCATTTCCGCTATTAATCGAAAAAACGACTTGTATGAACAGACGTGTATACTTTGTACAATCAATAAAATCTGTAAAATTAAAAGTATCGTATCGTAAATAATGGTCATCTATATATATATATAATAGATATTGTCAGTAAAAAAAAGGAGAAAAAATCAAGACTAAGTTGTTTTTTGTTTCTTTGTTTGTTTTTTCGTTTGGTTGGTTTATTTAAATGGGATGGGGGTCTTTCACTAATGGATCTTAGAATTTCCGCCTGAAAAGTCCATAATTGAATCAAATGTCTCTCTTTCATCTATACTTATGTTTCACTGAACCCAAGTCTGCATCTCTGAATCACTGGTTATTTTACAACAAAAATTGAAGTATTGAGTTATCGTACTTGGACTGACTATTCGAATCGGTTATATTTCGAAATTCGAGGTACATTTGACACTTTCTCAAGTTATGCAATGAGGATTATAACGCTATGAGTATCAAAATATTTCCACTGACGCAAGTCTAATATGAGGATTTCTATTTTACATCAATAACATCAAGATTGGGAACTTGTATTACTCATTATTGATTCTGAAAATCAGTTTGCTAAAAGAGAAGGCCTGGCTAACTAGTTTCTTAGTTGTAGTACTTCACTTTCTTAAATGCAGCTCCTTTAGCCAGTTGCACGCTCAGAGTTTAGTTGCACGCTCAGAGTTTATATACCTGTTGCAACTCCTTAGTTAGTTGCACCTTGATTGGTACATGCAGCTTCTTAACCAGTTGCACCATACTCTACCTGTGTATATTACTTAGTCTATTTGTATCTTTTATTCTTTTTGTATAACTATAGGCTAGTCAGATGCATCAAATGTGATGATTGCGTGCACAGAGTTGCTCCCAGTAAATGCCAAAGCTGTAAATAAGATGTATATATAATGTATATATCTAAAAAATAAACATTCTACCATCATTTCTTTTAGTTAAGTGTTGTGTAAATATGTAAGGAAATGATTATATGATAACCATTTCTAGTGGTTTGACTGATAATATAATTCTGTTAGGGAAGGATTGTATGATAATATTTTCTCTGGGTCTCTCTGATAGCAGAATTCTGTTAGGGAGGGATTGTATGATATTATTTTCTCTGGGTCTACCTGATAGCAGAATTCTGTTAGGGAGGAATTGTATGATATTATTTTCTCTGGGTCTCTCTGATAGCAGAATTCTGTTAGGGAGGCATTATACGATAATATTTTCGCTGGGTCTGCCTGATAGCAGAATTCTGTTAGGGTGGGATTATGTGATATTATTTTCTGCGGGTCTCTCTGATATCAGAATTCTGTTAGGGAGGGACTGTATGATATTATTTTCTCTGGGTCTGTTGGGGCCTTTCTTTTATGATGTGATTGTTTGAAAATATGATGCTGTGCATTTAATCTAAAATTACAAAGTCTGTGTTTCAATCATTAACTTGCAGTATATACTGTATACAATAGATTATTGCTTCTACACTTTTTACATCAGTGATGAATTTCCAGTTATTAGTCCTTATTAAAATCAGAAAATAACGAGAGAAAAAATATTCATAATTGCCGTTTTTCGAAATTAATTAAACATGTTACAAAATTTCATTGAAATCCCTCAGCATTCCTTGCTCTTTCTTTTCTCTCTCTCTCTCTCTCTCTCTCTCTCTCTCTCTCTCTCTCTCTCTCTCTCTCTCTCTCTCTCTCTCTCATGCCAAATGGCTACAAATACGTGAACAGCTGTGGAGTGACAGAGAAAAGAAGAATTTGAGCTGGATGAAAACTATGAACTTGAACAAACACCAAGTAACTTACAAGAACCTGAGTCGGTATAATGGTATGTGTACATCGTCTAGTGTTACACGATAATAATATGAAGTAAAGAGAACAAATACACATATTCCATGTTTAATCTATATTTTCTAAATGAATATAACATGTTCCACAATTTCGTCGAAATTCTCTCTGCATTCTCCGTCTTTCTGTCTCTATCTCTCTCTCTCTCTCTCTCTCTCTCTCACACACACACACACACACACACATATATATATATATATATATACACACACACGCGCATACACATATAGACACATAAGGAACACAAATACGTGGAAATCTGTGGAGTGAGAAAGAGAACAAACAGAATTTGAGCTGGCTGAAAACCTTGAAGTTGAGCTTGCACCAGGTACCCTACAAGAACCCAAGTCCTCATAATGGTATGTATACACCTGCCGTAGGAAGTAGTTATATGAGGCGATCCTGCCTCAAATGATAATTATATAGGCGCCGTAGATTTACACGTAGCGACACTCTGGCTGCAAACGGGAATCGTAATGTTAAAAATATCCATACGTTTAATATGTTAAAATGACTGTCGCTATTGCAAACAGATAAAAAACAAAACAATATCCCGTTTATTTTTGTAATGTAACAAAGTGTTAAAATTTAGGAAAGAGGTAAATAACTAGTTCTAACTTTTTTTTATATAAATTGAAACCTTTACCTCAAGTTAAGAAAAGCAATCTTGAGAAATTCAATTAGCATATACATTGTTAATTTTGTTTTAAGTCTTGGTACATATTACATTGATAGAAACATATTTTATAATCAAGATCTAAGATTAGAATAATTCTGATCGAAATTGAAGTGAGTAGTTTTAGTTGGAAAGTATCTCGCAAAAATAATAACTTTGTGGATAACTTAACAATAAACGGCCTCCTATTTACAATTTCTTAAAATCTGGATGTATATGGTCTGTAGTTGTCATTTTCTTTCTCTGTCTATCAATATACGTTTTATTTGTTATGTTTTGTTTTGAATTAATCAGTTATTTATCTATTAAAATACGGAAATACAATTTCTTAAAATCTGGATGTATATGGTCTGTAGTTGTCATTTTCTTTCTCTGTCTATCAATATACGTTTTATTTGTTATGTTTTGTTTTGAATTAATCAGTTATTTATCTATTAAAATACGGAAATACTCCGCAACCTCTCTCTCATAGTACACTTCTGCCTCTCTTTATTTCTTTCCTTCTTTTTGAATAACTCTCTTTCTGACCTCTGATCCCCTTCTTATTCATATGAAATAGCTCTTACATATATACACTTTTTGTTGGTATGTGACATGATTATGAATTAGATCTGAGTTAGTTGGAATCAGTGGATTTGCTATTGATGTATCCAATATTGATGTATGAAGTGTTTGTGTAACATTATTTCAATTAAAATCAATCAAAAAGATGTAAAACAAAAGGGCTGCAACTAGAGATCTTGAGAATCATCTCCTATGTATACCAAGAAATATTCAAATATCCGCCCTGGTACAAGGTCATTCAGTTCGCCTTGTGTTATGAGGTGTGGTTCAGAGGAGGAGGATGGGAGAAAATATAGGTCATGTGACATTGATGGTTCAGGACTAGAAGTTTCATCCTTTTCCTCTTCCTCGTCTGACTCAAGTGAAAATGATTCTGGTGCATAAGGAACTGGCAGTCCTTCTCCGTGGGGTACTGGGCGTACAGCTAACGGAATGTTTGGATAATGCACAGTCCACTTTTTCTTCTTTGACACACCTTTCCGAACTTTAGGCACCATGCAGAAGTAACAATTGCTGACATGATCTGTTGGCTCTCTCCAAATCTTGGCACTGCAAAAGGCATAGATTTCCTTTTCCTGTTCAACCACTGGCGAAGATTTGTTGCACAAGTGTTGCAGCATATGTGTGGGGCCCACATCTTGTCCTGATCTCCAATTTTGCAGCCAAAAAAATGGTGATAGGCTTTCTTAACCATAGTGGTTATACTGCGCTTTTGTGATGCAAAAGTCACTTCACCACAAACGGAGCAGAAGTTATTTGCATTGTTCACACAAGTACGAGGCATCTCTGCTCACTTTGGCTAAACAGAAATGTGTCCCTTTTGCAAAATCAAACACTGACAAATAAGAGAGCACGACACTGTATGATTTGTAGAGCTGATATAGGGCAATTTCTTCAGCAGAGTGATGTAAAGCTTAGTTATGATTACATCATCCATGACTTCTAGGAATAACATGGTGCAATTCATATCATGTATGACACAATACCAGCTTCAGATTGCATCATTCATTGTTTTGCCTAAAAAGCAAGTACTGTCCAAACCTAGTCATATATTTATTAATAGATCAAGTGAAAGATGTATTTTAGTCATTTCTGGTTTAAATTGAGATCCCTTCCCTTTATAACTCGCTTATCCTCCGCCATTCCAAAGTCAAGGGTCGTATATACTGACCCAGTATCATATCTTTAAAACTAGAGCCAATCAACAATTTTAAGCATCATTTTCGTTCTTAGTGACCCAGAATTAGTAAAGTTTGACAACATTTATTGCGGAAGCATTTTGGCTGTATACCAGTGCTATTAAAGGCAAGTTCAGTGGAGGCCGTTCACTTACCCCGGACGCCAAAGGCACAATCGTGGAGTAGAAAAAGGGTGGTAGTTTCCTTGAACTATTTATTAAGTGCGCGGAGTCGCTCATTCAGATCATGGTTCCTGGGGTTGACCAAAAATACTCCAGCACCCTTTTTTGTGTTGGCCCATGTCCTGTCAGATACATGACTATAAAATCAAAGTGGTCCTTAAATGCCGTTTCGAGAAACTCGCAGGCAAACACGGTCTTGCCGCTGCCCAGCGGCTGACTCTCATGCCGCATTATGGCTGTAAGTTGTTAAAGATCACGTTGCACTCGCTGCCTTTTCGTCGTTCCGACAGGCTATATAATGGCTGATACTAATTGTCCATTTTGTATGTACACATTTAACACGCCGTTTTTCGATCTGTAGTGTTACACATTCGATCTCGTTATCGATGCGTCTTCCCGACCTGTGAAGCAAATGGTCTTCTGTCGACCTCATGTCGGGCACTTGGCAAACCGGTTTTGCTAAAAGATGCCAACGTCAAGCGATGGCAACTCCGTGTCCCTGAGAGGATCCCTCGCCATTATCTTTTGGGCCTCTTCCCACTACTGGTACCTAAGCCTCCGATGGACATAGATCGGCTTTGGGATGCTCTCTATTGTCACCAACACCTTGTTATTAAGGAGGTTGTATGGTTGTTCCATATCGAACTCAGCGCCCTTTGTCGCATCTTCAAAGAGCAAAACTATCGCATTTATGCTTTTTGCTGGCATGTTCAGGTTAATATTTCATATAAGGGTCGCTCCTGTTCAGCACCATCTTTCTACTGCGCAGCACTCGGTTGTAAAAGGTGGGCACTTTTCCCGCGTACTGCTGCCTGATCATGCATGCGAGTTCTGCGTGGGTCATACTCCAGAGAAATAGCGCTGATGGTGTCGCGTTCCCTTATTCTTGATATGGATTACCCTGCCGTAGTCGTCAATCGTTACTTCAGAGGTGAGTAGGTCTGAAAAACCGGGCTGGTTGTATGGCATGTGATAATTTATCATCTCAAATTCAAGCGGTACATAGTAGCGGTTTCCAAATGCGGCAACGACCGACTCATCGGGCTGGGTATTAGTGTCGGCATTGCCAGAGTCATACATATTGCGACAGTGTTGGAGTTTTGAATACCCTGATCGGCTGCTTTAGTGCGCTCTTTGTCCATCAACCAGAGATCCTTGTAGAAGCCAAAAAGCAGCGGAATCGTCAATACAGGCCACTTCAATAGCCTCAGATTTTAAGCTGATCTTTTTGATGATGGGTCAGCAATCCAAGACCCACAACATTTTGCCTGAAAAAGATCAGCGGTGACGAAACCTCCTTAAAGGTCAGAGACTGAATAGCGGCACGCTCTGTACAAAAAGTACAAGCGCGCAGTAAACGCGGTGGATGGTGTTAACACCACACTGACGGTTGTGCCTCTGGCTACCGGTGTGGCGGGGATAAGAATATTGTCAACAATAATTGCTGCTCCCATTGTGTTTGCTCTCGCGATCGCAGCTTTAAGCTGTGGTCTGATTTCTGTAGTTTGCAATTTAATCCGCCAGGCGTCAATTCATGGAAGCCAAAAAGAACGAAGAAATCCGCATCTTGCGAAACAAAGCTCAACACAATCACAGACCACATATCTAAGGCACTACGTGAAAACGCTGTCAAAGAAGAAGAATTCCACCTTATCCTAAACGCAGTGGACAAATGCACAATCACGAAATGTGAAATACGTGCTACGTCCAACAAGGCACCTCCAGCATATGATACTGTTTTCCAATAACAGGCGAACAAAAACTATGTTCCCAAAGTGGCCTATTTTTGCGTTTTTGCTGCTTTTTTAGTAAATTTAAAAGAATGGTGGCCGCCTTACGCGCCGCCGCCCTCATCCGATATGGCCTGTAGACGTGTAGATGTGTAGTAGAAAGTCGTGTACAACCAATGCCACTGTCAACATTTGTTGGAATAAATGCCAGCATTGATGCGTAAATTCCAAACCCAACTACAAGCAAGGCTGCCACAATAAGAGTCACTAAAGACATAAAGGCATCAACAAGAAAACAACCGGTGTACATTTTAACCAGAATACTACGACATTTCTAAATACAACATTTGATTTAAATGTGTTATGCTGCGCCTATATACTCAATACAATGGGACTACAAGAGGAAGCTCACACGGTGAGTTGGAGAGCTAATACCGACGAGTATAATAAAACAGAAAACTATATACAGAGCTGAGTCACAGAGGGTTAACAGTTGAACCATGACCAAACAAAGAACTATTCTTTCAAAGAAATAAATATGCGCGTGATCAAAGCAATGCAGTACTAAATCAAAGGTACAAACGTAGGTTAAGGCTTGTAGACAGATGTAGTTAAGGCTTGCAGACAGATGTAGGTTAAGGCTTGCAGACAGATGTAGTTAAGGCTTGCAGACAGATGTAGGTTAAGGCTTGCAGACAGATGTAGGTTAAAGCTTGCAGACAGATGTAGGTTAAGGCTTGCAGACAGATGTAGTTAAGGCTTGCAGACAGATGTAGTTAAGGCTTGCAGACAGATGTAGGTTAAGGCTTGCAGACAGATGTAGTTAAGGCTTGCAGACAGATGTAGTTAAGGCTTGCAGACAGATGTAGGTTAAGGCTTGCAGACAGATGTAGGTTAAAGCTTGCAGACAGATGTAGGTTAAGGCTTGCAGACAGATGTAGGTTAAGGCTTGCAGACAGATGCCAAAAGGGCATTAACAAGCTCTTTGAAACAATTAAACATGACAACTTTTATGTTCAGAGCCTTCTTACTATTTATGATGCAGTACTTGACCGAAATAATTTTTGCATGTTAGTAGTGTAGGAGAGCGATCCAGCCACAAAAGCGGCACTCTGGGCCCTTACATAGATTTAACGTGGCCGGTGTAACGAAGAATCGTGTACCCCGTTGAAAATGTGTTCTGGAACGCGATTCATCGACCAAGGGACACATCTTCAACAGTTGAAAATGGCCCCTTTTAGAGAAACCCATTGTATAATAGACCACACACACAGAGACAGACAGACAGACACACACACACATTGAATACTGACCCCGTTGAAAAGTGACCCCAAGATGCATAAGTTTTTATTTTTATAATTACGTATCTAATGAATTAAATAATGCAATATAGTGTCCATGTAGCGTAATATGCTTCTTAAAATGACAAATTAGGATTATAGGGACCGACACCTATTTTGTACAGTTTGCATAATTTGTTTGAAATGTGATGTTAGTTAATCAATTAGACCTTTAAGTGGTTTAAATATTGAAAATACACGTTATATCCGGAAGCCTAAAAGCCTATCTTAGGCGACACACTTATTCTACGATAGAACATGCTTATTTCATAAGGAACTATAATTGGTAAAATGTGTCTATTTCACTAACTTAGCTAATCTTTTGTTCATCATAATTTAATGAATAATTTTACACATATTGCCTGTTAATTTTGACCTAAACCTGAACATGTCCCTTTAAAACTGCAGTAAGTCTATACTTAAAAAAAGATTTGGGTTTGGTTCTAACAGCAAACTACACCGACCTATTCAATCTAACTGGAATCAAAGACTAAACATATCGGAATCATGAATCAAACTTTCATCTCCGTTTAGTACTTGATATATTATAATGACTTTGATATATTTAGAATGTCACGATACAAAAAGTATATTGTTTATTAATTCTTTTGGGGGAAAAGGGTAACAGTAATTATTTACATTCCTTGAAGTTTCTGCTAATAACTGCACGAACACGAATTACATTCTGCACGTCCTTTTTGCGTAGCTTTTCCGTTGGATTAAGGGCGTTACGAAATTGAGACTTTCCATCGTTTCCATTGGATTAAGGGCGTTACGAAATTGAGACTTTCTATCTTTTCCGTTGGATTAAGGGCGTTACGAAATTGAGACTTTTAGCCTTAAGGTGTTTCATTTTTTTAAAATAAAAATCTGTTCCTGTAATAAAGCGCTTTAAGAAATTGTCTAGTAGTTTTATACGCTGTAAATAAATTTCATCAGTCTTACTATGGGTTGTCATAAATGATTGGTCATTTCTTACATTTGAGAAAAAAAATACACAGTGACAGTGTTTTCCTAATTGAGGCAACGAGCACCTTAATTTTTGCTTGCCCAATATGGCTCTTTGATTGTTTACCGTCTGATGATATTCAGTATTGAACAAGACACTGTCAAATTATCTCTTAGTATTGTAGCAGGGATTCGACTTTCCTTTGCAACTGGGTGCTCTTTCATTTCAGGAGACATGTATTCTGCATCATCCAAATGTGTAAAATATTGTACATGAAGTATTCGATAATTTTCTATTATGGAAAGTTAGTTACGATTATTCAGCTACGATAGCAGCAGATGTCTTCAATGGTTTTGAATTCTGCAGATGGGGCAATGATTGACTGCGATCCCATTCTGTTGATCAATAGTTTTATCATGATTGAATTTCTGTTTGTTTTTTGCTGTAAACATCTAATAGTACGTTACAAATAATAAAATAAACCTAGAACACATCTGCTGATTATAAAGAATGCTAGGACATATTCAATTGATTACAACCATTCATAACAGCTCGAAGTCTTCACTGCAGTTTCATTACAGCCGGGCACCAGCCAATGTGTTGCGCTGCATTGGGTTCAAGGAAATAAATCGATTGAAAACTGCTAAGTTTAGCACATAGTAGACTGGCAACAGTCACCATGATCTGTTGTAATTATTTTCCATTAAAACAATTAGATTATTCTACCATTCATGCTTTAGCTAATGATTTTATGTCCCATAATTACCGAACATAGACGGTTGAGCCATCATAATAAAATGATGCCAGTGAATAAAAAATATGACAATTGATTTATTATTGTTTTAACTATCTACACTGGAACCAAGCTAAGCAAACGGGAAAACGTTGATAAAACTGTTGATTATGACCTTGAAATACCACTTATATTTTCAACAGTCAATAACTATCATGTTTAATATTCGTTTCAAGGTTGATTCAGAATGCCTATGCTATGATTGATATCATGACGTTTTTTTACACAATGCACACACACATAAAAATACACATATAATATGACCAATGTTCAAAGTAAAACCCTGTCATTTGTTATGAATACCGTATAGTCAGTAAAATCCTGTCATTTGTCATGAGTACCGTATAGTCAGAACAACCCTGTCATTTGTCATGAGTACCGTATAGTCAGTACAACCTGGTCATTTGTCATGAGTATTCACTGTAAAACTATGTCATATGTCATGAATATTCACAGTAAAACTCTGTCATTTGTCATGAGTACCGTATAGTCAGTACAACCCTGTCATTTGTAATGAGTACCGTATAGTCAGTACAACCTGGTCATTTGTCATGAGTATTCACTGTAAAACCCTGTCATTTGTCATGAGTATTCACAGTAAAACTCTGTCATTTGTCATGAGTACCGTATAGTATTTGAATTGGAACTCATTTTCACTCATTCACGAGATGTTGAAATTGTTAACAATGCACACAATTTCCTGGTATTATTCCCATGTATTCTTAACTACATTATCTGGAAAATGCTGCTAAACTTCTACCGTATTCAAGAGGGAGTTATAAAGGGGAAAGAGAGGAAAAACTGTATACATTAAATCATCCCTAATGTTTCAATACATCGTACATGTGTTTTCCACATTTAAACATTTGTTATTTTATCATATCTCTTTTTCGCATCCATTTACGCTTTCGGAAAACCTGGCTTGTCTGTTATTGATACAATTGCAAGACGTTAGCTGTCCAATTAGCGTAGTGGTAGAACACCCGCTTCCAACCAATGCGATCCGGATTCGATCCTCGACCGAGTGAAGTATGGTACCGTGGTTGCCAAATCTGACAGTTCGGGTTTCTCTCGGTACCCCGGTTTCCTTCTACAGTAAGGACCACACATATGCCTCGTAACGCACCAACGAAAGTGATTAATACAAGTTGCTAGAATTTCTTTGTTTCGTGATCGTTGTAAAAGAAATAGTTTTAAAATTGCAAAAACCTTATTCACGGTGCCTAACTTGCAACGGACTCCATTTGTTACCAAATTTTTTAAACTCAAGAAATACCAGGAAAGAATACATTAAACGGAAAAACTCGAATGTCACGAAGCTTTAACATATCTAAGTTCTAAGTGTGCGAAATGTTACTCAGATATACTGACGAATACTGTCCGTTAAGTCTAACATCAAATTTCAGCGAGAGCAGAGGCTATGTCACGTGTTGTAAATTTTGTGTTGACTGCCACGAGCTTGTTTCTTCTTGTATCAAACTGCTATTACACACGTATAAAGTTAACATATATGCCAGTTCCGTCACATTTGAGTTTTTCAGTTAAAAAAGTCTATTTTCAACTTTTTCTGAGTTTTAAAAATTTGGTCACAAATGGAGACCGTTGCACGTTAGGCACCGTGTTATTGAACAATTAAATTAGTTTGTGGAAATAACTCATCGCCTTTGTCGACTCGTTAATATACGCAACAAATACATCGATATAGGTTTGTTGGACTGTTATGTGCATATAACCTTTTAACGACATACAATTTTGTGCTAGGCCAGGTCACGCCTATTAAATGTCTGTATTGTTCAGTAGATAAATACATGCATTATGTGACGACCACTGAATCTTCGGGGGGTGGGGGTGGGGAGCTTTACAGAAAAATTAAATAAATGATCGAGTTTCAGTTTTAAAGTAAAGTAAACAAATGATCGAGCCCTTACTTCAGAGTAATTAAATGATCTAGTTTCAGTTTTAAAGTAAAGTAAACAAATGATCGAGCCCCAAGTCATCTCGCCATCTACCTTTTTATAAATACTAATACCTTTAATTTATTCATTTTTATTGTCAATTTGAATCAAATGATCGCCATTTAAATTAATGTAGATTAAAAAAGATTTTATCATTCAATATTTTTAGATTTTACAAAAATAGGTTCATTAAAAAAAGAGAAATTTTAAAATAACGCTTTAAGACTGAACTGGCACTTCAGAATGTTTGGGGTTTTTTAAGATCACTTAGCCGTGTTGTAACTAACTGTGCCAGGTTAATGTACAGGTTATTCATACCCTGCACGCTAATACAACATTGTAATTCACTGGAGGGTCGACCGTGTTCTAGTGGTGATATGCTCACCTTTAGATCGAATGGTCGTGGGTTAAATTTTCAGAATCATCCCCGAATTTCACTGTCCATACATCATGAGCATCATTCAGCCTCATAATCGACGACTGTTAATGACTGAAATACTGTCGATTGGCCGTAAAACCCAAATCCATCCATTCATTCATATTCTTTGGCTCAGATTCAAAACATATATATATTGCAGTGCGTCACGCGATATTTGATTTAACCCACACACTCGACATCCAGGCACGTGTGGGTTAAATCTATTACCTTCTAAAGCAGTGCAATATATATTGCTTATATCATTGCAAGGAGATTTTTCCTTTTTTGCGCAGGCCGTCAGTTTCCGCCCTATTCGGATTTACGTCATTTGCAAGCGTTTGCTTTCCAAAAGGCTGGAAGGCCTCACTGTATCTTTGGTTAGGAAAGAAAGAAACATTAACAAAATGAAGTGGCAGAGGGCAGGAGAAGTTTGTCAGGTGACCTATTTAAGGTAGAAATATTCTTGCACTTGTTAAGCAGGTGTGTGATTTTGTGTTTGTTATACAACTTTTTACTGTCAGAAAGAAGAGAAAGTGGCCTACTTCTTATACTTCTTATGATCTAGTGATCACAGGTAAATTGTGCAAACTCATTTGCATCCCCATGCTGGAATCACATCTTACACCTTTTACACGTGTCTTGAATATATATATATATATATATATATATATATATATATATAATATATATATATATATATATATATATATATATATATATATATGTAACTGCTGGCCTGGCGCATATCGAACCCGCTAGCCTTGGATTAAGAGTAAAATAAAAAACTGAATTACCGCTACTCCTTTAATGGTTGTTTGTAGCGGTGTCATGAGACTTGTCCAGGAAAAATCCCAGAACGCGCTTATACGGTGTAAATGTATTGTGTCCTAAAGTTTAAAGTCCATGTTTTTTCATCAGTACTTGTAAGCAAACGTTGGTATAAAATATATGATAATTTTGACATTTTTCGTGTAACTACTTTTGATCTAAAGCTAGTCATGCTTATAAATAGATAATGAGTATTGTCCCAAGCATACATTTCCTAGTACTCTTTTAAACAATCTAAGAAAGATCTTAAAAAATTTGTATGTGCCTTTGCAACTAAATCCAAATTTTCAACCCCCAAATTTTACAACCATAAGTGGGAATAGGTCACATAGTTTGATCGAATACTTTAAGCTGATAAAGTCAATTTGTAAGCTCAAATTATAGATACGGTAACGCAGTATAAATAGATTTTTGTTTGACATATTATCTATGCTCTTTTCGCTGGAGCGAAATTTCCATTATTTGACAAAAATCAAATTCACATATTTATATTCTGTAACTACCGTGTATACTCGCGTATAAGACGAGTCCAAATGCAAACAACATAGACATTGATCTGCCGTCTCATAATGCGCCAACCGATCAGGGTCTACATTGTTTGTTCTACTGATTAGTCCTTACAAACTGCATAGACCCAGATCTGCCGGCGCATTATGCGACGGCAGATCTGGACCTATGCAGTTTGTAGTTGGTAAAGGCGAGTATATACGGTACTTCGATTTTCCCCATATATCTTTGTGTTGTCAACATAATTTCCGGGTTAAACATATGCTTCTATGTTACATATACTTTTCATTATTAGCAATCAGTAAAGTATCATCAGCATAAAGTAACAACAATACATTAAAGTTGGTACAAATTGCATCAATATGATATATTTCAACATCTTTAAAAGCATTGCTTTGCATAAATAATTATAAATCATAAAAGAAACTTAAAATAATAATCACGAAAAGTTTTCCCCATGCCGAAGTTCTATGAAACAAGAAAGAAGCCGGAATAGTTACATTTAACATTAACGTATGATATAATATTTTGATGAAGATTAAATAAAGCAATAAAACATTTCCTGGATACTCATGGTAGTTTTGACCATAGTATAATCTCAAAACATTCTCAAACGCTTTATTCAAATGTAATATAAGAAAATCGTGTATCAAAGTAAATCCAAATGCAGACGATGAAAGATAATCAGCAGCATTTACATTTGTTTTATTTGTACATTTACCTACGCCTTAATCCGTGTCAGGTCTTCCATTACATTTTTTTTACACATATGCAATAGTTTACTTGAACTTGTTGGTTGGTTGTTACGGGTTTAACGCCATTTTTGAACACATGATAGGCTATACATGGCGGCCAGTATACTTGTTGGAGGAAGAACCCGAGAAAATCCCGGAAGAACCATTGACCCATGGGAAGCTACTGGCAAGCTTTCTCACATACCCACGTTGGCCGAGCCCGAGACTCGAACCCACGAGAACAGAGGTGAGTTATCAGTGATCTGTAAAGGCGAGCGCCTTAGACCACTAGGCCACCCGGGGCCCCCAAATAGAACTTGAGAGCGTTGCTGATTATCAATGTCATTAAAATATGTATTTATATTTTATCATCAGTTTCAAGATTATCGAATACAAATGAAATTTGAGTCAAATCTAAGTCAGCAAGTTTTGCTACTATAAGAGAAATACTATAAAGTTCGTTGACAAAAAAAGAATTAAAAAGTGGATAAATTAATTTCGGTTTTAAGTCACAAATACTTACAAAAGAAAGTGGCACGTTCCACATAGTGTAACACTTCTGAATCGCCTATTGTTTTGTATGGAACGCCAAATTGTTCAAATTGGATGAGAAAAAGTACTCGAGATAACTGACATAAATCAATAGCAATTGGAAGAGGGGAGCAGGAGAGATTGTATGACGAACTGACGAGATCAAAGGGTGAGATGGAGAGATCATAGGGCGAGCTGGAGAAATCGTAGGACGAGTTGGAGAAATCTCATGTGGCAAGCTGGAGAGATCGTAAGACGAGCTGCTGGAGATAGTAGGGCGAGTTGGAGAGTTCGTAGGGAGTCCTGGAAAGGACGAGCTGGAGTAAACGTGAGCCGGAGTAATCGAGGATGAGTTGGATAGGGGCATGAACTGGGGGATAATTTTATCAGGAAACTGTAAATTAGAGTATTAAACTGAAATCAGAAAAATGTCATAGCTGAATCCGTGTGAAATTAACTGACTGTATCATTTCATATACGTACATTCAGAAATCATACAGGGGTCCCACACACCGGTGGCATAGATCAAAATTAAAGTATATAATCACAGGCAACCATAGTTATTTCATATAGGTTTTGTTAATGCACATTTGTTGGCATCTTTCATATTTACTAATCAAAATCGATACAAAATCTAATGACAGTCAACCGATGCGAGCAGAAGATTGAGATATTATATGACTAACCTAAGTCCCTAAGATTACTTTCATCAAAGGGATGACAGACATGAGACGACAAGCCGTTTTAGAAACTTTGTTAATGACTCGATCACTTCGAAATCCCAAACTGTTGTTATTACAAATTCAGTCACCGTATTTGTTTCTCAATTTGTCGTAATAGAATTCTTACATTACCCATTAGGATAGCTCTAACATTGTAAATCCACCATATATCGATTTGATAAGCTTGGTCTTTTTGTTTTTGATACTCACAAGGACTAGGTTCTCATCAATTATCTTTCTGTGTGCAAATGAAAACTTATTCATACTTCTTTTAATTTGTACATATTTTCACAGCTGTCCTCGTCCTTAAATTCTCCATCTGTTTCCAGAATACTGAGCTGCTCATCAATTTGAAGAAGTCTTTTTTCAAAATCACTACTTGCTTTTAGTCTCAATGAAATATTGAACTAGTATAGGATGACGATCGATGGACAATGGGGCATCCTATGCTATACAGGGTAGAAAGATTCTAGCGACAAACGGGAATTTAACATTAGGCCGCCATGTTCGCATTTATAGGAACAAGATATAATGTTAAAAATTGTTTCATCGGTTTCGTATGATGAGCCTGTCTGTCCGAAAATGTAACAGTGTAACATGTTGGATCCGTCTGGCGAGAAATGTAACATGGGGGTGGGGGGTGGGGTGGTGTATATCTGACCTTTAAGGAAAATTTAAGATTCCGACTAAACATTATGTTAATGGTAGCAATTTTTTTTTATTCAAACATAATTAAGTATCACATTTGGCAAATTTTCATTCATCAGTTTCTGAAGACCATGTATACTTTGCTACATTGTCAAAAAAAAAAATCTGAATTATTTGGCGTGAGCCAAATTTGGTTTCTAAATTTGTTACAATTCTGTCAGCCTACAATGACTTGGCTTACAATTTGACGTGTGCACGATTTGATTCTTAAATTTGTTACAAATTTGCCAGCCCTACCACTGACTGTAACCTTGGTTTACTCATTGTATGGCTTGTATGGCTTGAAAATAGTGTTGTGAAACCATGATACAAATTTGCAAACGCACTGACTGACATCTGTTTACATTTCACAAGAGGAGTGAAATTGTGGTTGTTTGGCAAGAGCTATTTTCAATTGTTCCAATTCACTGGCAGCAAATTTTTGTTTTTCAATGTCGATTGGTTGCCCTATTTGTTTGCTTGATAAATATATCAGCAGAAATTGTGTTGCAATTTTAATGCTTTTATGAAGTAGATTTTTTTCTTCAGAACCCAGTGTGTTAAAAACTGATGATTTGTTATGTTTCTCAGTACATCGAAGTTGTGCATAGTACACTTTGATAGAATTTTGTGCCAATCCAAATACTGAGAAAGAGATTTAATACCCCAGCATGGGACTCGTCTAAGAAGGTATTGCTTTCTGCCCAGCTTTACAACTGTTTAATCAAAATAGAAGCGAATATTTTGCACAGTACATTTATTAGAGACATTCCCCATGTAATTGTTTTAGTCGTTCATGCTACCATTTTTAAATATCGGACATATTATACTTTTTGACCACTCCTTTCGGAAATTCCCTAGCTTCAAATATTTTATTAAAAGCCACATTAAGAGCTGAAACAACGCGTGGTAAGGTCCACCGGTAAACTCACCACACATCACACGTAATGAAGAAGTCTCTTTTTGAGGTGCAATAGTCCTTGAGAAATCTTTTTACATTCAACCCTTTGGTTACATTGTCAAACGCTATGTTACAGACAGTAAATTTTCAAAAATC
Organism: Margaritifera margaritifera; assembly: GCA_029931535.1. Lineage (NCBI taxonomy): Eukaryota > Metazoa > Mollusca > Bivalvia > Unionida > Margaritiferidae > Margaritifera > Margaritifera margaritifera. The sequence goes on along the minus strand of JAQPZY010001243.1, from coordinate 116,827 downwards.
AGTCACTATCAAAACAGTCCTATTGGGTTCCTAAATATTTGCAACAGATTTGACAAACTCACACTGACTTGACTGGGCAAATTCTACGTATATTATTGAGACTGTTTGGCTAGAAATGTAACATTGTAACATTATGGGTCTGTTTGGTCTCTAATGGAATTTAACATTGAGTTTTACACAAGTCATGTAATCAATGCAAGGTTATGGCTGAATATCTATAGTTGACAGCTTGACTGAACTGAGGAAGTATGATGGCTATTGAAAGAAAGAAGGAGGGATACGTTATTGTTTACATAAAAGTACATGGTGGAATCATATGTAAACAGAACGCCACCTATTGGAAAATATGTTAGTTACCTTCGTTTTTTCTTAGCATGCGTATATTGTAAAAATATTCGAATAAGGATAATTGTTTGCCCAGAAGTTTTGTATCCTACGATGGACTAGTCTAAATTTATTCAAGAACATCACATCATATAAAGAGAAATATTCAAAAAGGAAAGTGAGAGAGAGAGAAAGTACAAACGAGAGAGAAAGGGAGAGCGAAAGAGAGAGAGAGAAAGTATAACATGCAAAAAAAAACCCCAAATAACTTTCAACACCATTTTTTTCTGCCACCAAGCCAGTCAAAGTAAATATATATGGAGAATTCTGATTCACTTGTTCTTTTTTAATTCATAAAATGAATAAAATATTTTTAAGCGGTTGGAGCAGATTCACTATTGCAAAAAACTATGTGTGGGCCTGTATGGGGCCTGTCGGGAATTTAAATCTACGCAGTTAGTTCATAGGTTTAACATGTGTGGGCCTGGTATGGGTGCATATCGGGTCAAACGGGAAATGTAATGTTGAAACTACATCTACTATTCAACACTCAGTTATCTACTATCCAATACCCACATGTACTATTCAACATGTCATTTGGAGTGACCATCACTCGGTTATTTCATTTCCCGCACCCATTCATAACGAAGTTATTTACTATCCAAGGCCCAGTTATCTACTGTTCAACACGCCTTTTTACAGTGACCATCACACAGTTATCTACTATCTAGCACCAGTGATCTACTATCCAACACCCACGCTATACCATCAACACACCGTTTGAAGTGACCAGCACCCAATTATTCACTATCCAACACCCACACTATACAGCCAACGTTTGACAGAGTAGTAATGTGTAAAGTTAGCCATCGATCTAACTTTCTGTGCGAAAATAATAGTCATAATGTTCACAAAACGACTTTTATAGTATTTTCATCATTCTAGAGAAATCACATCCAAAACAAGGCATTACATATTCTAAAGGAAATACAAAGTTATCCATCTTACAGAGGGTATTTGTGGTTTGTAAAAAAAAATACTTTTTAGCGTGTTAGTTTTATCTAACGGTGGGTAACGGCAGCAACTATTATTGCCACAACAGCAACTTGAATTTGAATAAGGTGAAAGACCAATACAGCTAATGTTGTCAAGTCCATAATTTTTCAAAACCCAATGGTCCTTTTCAGAACCCCCTCTGTCTCTTGAAAAAGAGATACTAATCAAAGGATTTGTCAAATTAAACAAAACCCAAATCCCTCTACTATAAGGTTTGAGTGTGCCAGTGTGTGTTTTTGAGTATCTTATCCATACTGAAAACAAAACAAGTCAAAACATAGAGACATTTACTTTTTTGGGGTATATTCTCATCTATAATAATCACAATTAAGTTTCAAAATAGACCACAGAAGTCTATTATTGTTCTTTCAATGTTTTTCTTTTATGAATTTCTTCACTGGAATTAGTTCTTCTGCTATTTCTTCTGCTTTGCTAGCTTTAAATTGCTCGCTGTTCTGTTTCTTCTTCTTCTTCTGAAATTAACTCCGTTTTCTCTTTCTTCACTTTCTTGTGATACACTGTAGACTAATGTCCTTTTTCTTCACAATGATAACAGGTGTCTTTTACGTTTGTCTCTCTTTCTCCTGTCTTAGACGTCCCTTTTTGGAAGTTGTGGACATTCTAGAACCCAGCATCATTTCTCTTTACAGACATAACAAGTATTTTTGTCTTACTTTTATCTTGAGAGAAGTAGTCAGGAGTTTCTCCAGAAGGATTGTTAAAAGTGCATTTACGAATGACCCTCTGTAACTCTCTTACCAGAGGTGTCATCTGTTGTGACTCTTCCATATTCACATATTGAAACCTTATGAGTTTATTATCTTAGGTAGACCCTGTGTCGTGGGAAGATCTTGCACAGGATCGTTTCACCTGGCGCAGTTTTAACCATACTGGAGCTTACATAATGAGCTGAAGAGAATTGCAGAGGCAGTGCAGAAGCAGCAAGTCCTCTATTGATCAAGTTACCCCAAACTCCTGTCCAGTGTGCCACAGAGAGTCAAGAGCTCAAATTGGCCTGATCAGCCACTCACGTGCACACATGCACCAAACCATTTAGTAATGTCATGGTTATCTTCGAACTTATAGGACGAACAACAAACAAGGTAGATCTCTCTCTCTCTATCTCTCTCTCTCTCTCTCTCTCTCTCTCTCTCTCTCTCTCTCTCTCTCTCTATATATATATATATATATATATATATATATATATATATATATATATATAGGGAGAGAAACTGTTCACGTTTATTCTTTATTAATACAACTCATTAAATTTTTTTTTTTAAAACAATAAAGTTCATATTTATTCTTTCATGGTGCGACAAATTCACATTTTAAAAAAACACAGTTCGTGTTTTTTTTTATGACGCAACAAATTGATATTTCATAAAACAAAATTCATATTTTCTTTCTTATATCAGTCACACTCAATGTCTTTGACATAATCAGTGTCACCTCTTGTTTGCAAGTGTGGAATCCAAGACTTTTCCAGTCACGTACATCCTTCCAGTCGTAAATCTACTGGTGTATCCAACTAGCTATACACACTGTTTGATAAGTATGAAGAGTATATAAAGTGTGATGAATATCATCCTCACACTGGGGTACAGAAGATGTATTCATCACTATTTGTAGCTAACACAATGAGTCCCTCGTGCACAGATACAGTTTTGTCTGTCCTGTTTATGCTAGTACTAGTCATAAATTTGACAAAAAGAATCTAATGGTACAAGAAATCACAGAAATGTAGTCATTACACACACACGGTATGGCGTCATAAATTCGAAGGCAGCGTGTCGTCTTGTGGAATCAGCTCTTTAAAAGTACTTGCTATTCCACTAAGTTTCAATGCAGTCATTGACTTTCTTCCATGGAATTATGTGTAACACTGATGACACAAGTCGTGGCATGGAGAGTTTTATTACGTCTTCGCCGTTTGTAAATGTCTGACTATTTGAATATTTTCAAAGTAATCAATCTTTTTATGGCATTCAGATACCAATGACTAAAGTGGCATATTGCGGATGCAACTGTTCTTTGCGTTTCACTTGAATCGTTACAAAGTCTCGGTAAACGCGTTCACGCATTTCCAATGGTAGATTCTCAATGTGTTCTTCTAAACTGTCTAGTTACAAAAAATGCAATTAGGCGCCACACCAATTGCAGTAGTCGTGGCATCGAGAACCTTATATCCTCACTCTGGTTGCATTGCGTGGCATCACATTCGTCTTAGCTTGGCTTTGGTACGGTATATAGTATATTTTCTGTATGGAATTCATCTTTCTTCAACATGATATTTCTGTCTCGGAACTTTTTTATACTTGAGACCGGTGCTGTATCAAACCCAAACAAGCTAGCGCGTAGGGTTTTGTGTACTTTTATATCAAAATAGTGAGTTCAACTATTTTTCATTTACGAATGAAAGAAAGATAATATCAACAAAATATCAACTTTGTTTTTGAAATGTGAATTTGTTGCACCATGAAAGAAAATACATGAAGACCCTTTCCCCTATATATATATTGACATAAAAATTGATAACGGCGCAAATTCAAAACGGTTTCCCGAAGTTTCTACCTAAACAAGCTCTCCGTCAGGGGAATAAACAGATAAACACAAAATCTAAGATAAATTCAGGACTCCTACATGTTAGAAGCACTAGGGGGAATTTACAACAAGAGATATAATAATAAAAAGTTATGTAACAATAATAATAATAATAATAAACGAGCGGGTTACTGTGTCTACCATGTAGAGAACCAACATGTTTTTAACTATTTTAAGGTTGTAAACAAATGATGGAAACACAGCATGACGAAAACATCAACGCCATCTACAAGATTTGCTAAAGAAATGATATCCCGGTAGAGATATGCATGGAGGTTCTAAAGGAACGATACCAAGAGAATTGTGTAGCGGGATAATGGACAAGAACTATAATAATAATAATAATACAAATAATAATAATAATAATAATAATAATAATAATAATAATGACAATAAAATCATAAAAAATAATACATGTAATAACTTGGCTAAATAGTATCGCAAAACTTGCGTACGAGGGAAAAACTGCTGACTGACTGTAATTTTGATAAGACTGCAACGGAAAGGTTAGATTTTTTCATTTAGTCCGAAATCCCCAAGAGTTTTCAATTGTAGTATCCAGTATCGTTCTATGTCGGTCTAACCAAATTTGGATTCAATCGGTAGCATCTCGAATGTCCAGTCGAGTTGTAGTAGTTGGCGACTTTTGCGTTGATTTTGATGCGAAGGTGGCTTTGTGATTATTCATTCCCTTTCTGAAATCAACTGTTTCCCCAACATATTGAATGGCACAGATCTTGCGTGTCAGAAGATAGATTGCATTATTGGCTCGACATCATAACTTCTGATTGATCGTGTAGCTAACTCCTGTTGTCGAACTTATGAACGATTCTGTCTTGGGCATATGTTTGCAAATTAGGCAACGCTTGTCTTTGCAGCGGTATGTGCCTGAATCTGTGGCTGTGCTTGAAGTTATCTTGGCACGTACCAGATGGTCCTTGAGATTTTTAGGTCTACGGTACGCAACCATATGAACTTCTTTAAATATATCCTTCAGACTTTCGGACGATTCGCTATTGTGCCAATCCTTCCGAATGAACTGTTGTAGGTATATATAGACCCATCTGCTTAAGGGAATATACTCATACGGTTTTCAATCTGAATACGGAAAAGTCAACAAATGACATTTCCGGTCAGAGATTAACAGAGAGTCATTCAAAAATACACTTTTAACACTCCAGACTACTCCCCTCAAGATAAAAGTCAAAACACTTGTTATGTGTGTCATGGGGAAGAACTTTCGGTTCCAGAATGTGCACAACGCCAAGGAAGAGGAATCTGTAAACAGGAGAATACAAACGTAAAGAGACCATTGATCATTGTCAAGAAAAGGACATTGGTCTACAGTGTCACAAGAAAGTGAAAAAGAAAAAAGAAAAAGGAGGAAAGTTTTAGAAGAACTAGCAAAAGAAGAAGAAGAAACAGAAGAAGGATACATTCCAGCACAGAAATTTAAAGCAAGATAAGCAAATGAAACAGCAGAAGAACCCAGTCTAGTGAAGAAATTGAAAAACAAAAAGACAGTAAAAGTAGAAAAATGTACCTTTGTAGTGTGTTTTGAAACTTAATTGTGATTATTATAGACGAGAATATACCAAAAACGTAAGTGTCTCTATGTTTTGATTTCTTTTTCAAGTATGGATAAGACATTGAACAAACACACATGCAGACACGCACAAATTGTATAATAGAGGGATTTGGTTTTTGTTTAATTTGAAAAGTTCTTTGAATAGTATATCTTTTCCAAGAGATAGAGGCGGGCTCTGAAAAGGACCATTGGGTTTTGAAAAATTATGGACCTTACACCATTAGCTGTATAGGTCTTACACCTTTTCAAGTTCAAGTTGCTGTAGTGGCCAGTAATAATTGTTGCCGCTACCCACCGTGAGATAAAACTAACACGTTAACCAATTATTCTTCACAAGCACAAACACTCTGTGTAAGATGCATAGCCTTGGATTCCCATTGGAACATGTTCTGCCTTGTTTTGGAGGCGATTTATGATGGGGAAAAAATAGAAAAGTCGTTTTGTGGACATTATGGCTATTTATTTTCTTTAGCACAGAAACGTGGTGTGCATCGACGACTAATATGACACTTTAATACTATGTCAAACGTTCGCTGTATAGTGTGGGTGTTGGATATTAGATAGTAGATGTTGATGGTATAACGTGGGTGTTGGATAGTAGAAAACTGGGTGCTAGATAGTAGATAACTGTGTAATGGTCATTCTAAAAGGCGTGATGGATAATAGATAACTGGATGTTGGATAGTAAATAGCTGGGTGATGAATGGGTGTTGAAAAGGAAATAACTGAGTGATGGTCACTCCAAATGGCGTGTTGAATAGTAAATGCGGGTTTTGTATAGTCGATAACTAAGTGTTGGATAAGATAACTAGGTGTTGAATTGTAGATAACTGAGCGTTGGATAGTAAATGTAGTTTTAGCATCATATTTCCCGTTTGACCTGTACAGAACCACACCAGGCCTAAACATATTAAACCTATGGACTAAAGGCGTAATGTTAAATTTCCGTTAGACCCCATACAAGCTGACATATGTCAAACCTATGGAGTAAAGACGTAATGCTCAATTCCCGTTACATCCCATATAGGTCACACATGATAAACCTATTGACTAACAGCGTAATGCTAAATTCCCGTTAGACCCAATACAGGCCCAGGCCCACACATAGGTTTTTTGTCGCAGCGCCGATGCTGCCACCACTTTAATATTAGTGAGTTTTATTCATCGTATATATTAATATAAAATAGCAAGTAGCTCAAATATTCTCCATATATTTATTTATTTTTATTGACTTCATGACGGAAACAAAATGGGGGGGGGGTGCATTTATTTATCTCTCTCTCTCTCCTTTTTGAATATTTATCTTTCTATCATTCGATGTTCTTGACTAAAATTTAGACTTCGCGATACCAAAACTTCTAGACACAAAAATTATTCTTATTCAAACACGTTTATAATGGTATCTGACTCTAAGACAAAACGAATGTAATTTACATTTTTTCCAATAGGTGGCGTTCTGTTTACATATGATTCCACCATGTATCCTCGCGGTATCAGTTTCAGAGCCCTTAAGAAGAAATCGCGGAATAATTCGTAAACAATGTAAGTTTTATTAAAAGTTCATTTACACTTTGAATGATCGTTATAACGGCACTGAAAGTCAAATGTTCAAAGTATTTATGGCCGCTGACCTTTGTTCCGTGCGAGTTTATTTATGAGTACTCAGTTTCGCTTACCTTGTTTATAACGTCATCTGTTTCGGAGCCGTTGATCACAGCGCCACTCGTGGCCATCGTAGAGATGATAAAAGACATGTATGGTGGTACAAACTGGCAACAATGGCGAACATAACAATTGTCATCTTAATATGAATCCATATTTTTCTTTCTTATTGTATTTCTATCTCTTCTGCTTAGTTTTATTAACAGAAAAGAAGTAACAAATGTTGAAAGATAACTTTTTAAGCTTGTTCAGAAAGAAAATTTAACTGTTAACTTCAAAATTAGGTATGTACACAGGTGAAAACGTTCTTTAAACATCTCTACACTCTGCCATAGTTTTCCTTGGCAGTTCTGAATGACAGGGACAATTGAAAACCTCATTCCGCCTCAAGGCTCTAACTGTCCAGTAATACACTCTCCTTCGTGCTAATAAAACCAGCAGCTCGACTGCTTGGACTCGGAGCATGACAACCTACTGCTTTGTCCTCGTTGGGAAGAAAGCATTCGTTATTTTGTGGAGAGATGGTATGGTTGGTAACTTTGTTGGAATCAGAGTCGTTGCTTTCATGGTAGAATACTGTAGCTGGTATGAATGACGCACAGTCTATAGCAGATGGGTTGAAGGGGTAGATTCCACATTTTTTAAAAGATGATCGAAGATTTGTACCAGACAGACATAAGTTGTAGGCTCTGCATGCTATGTCACATATGGCGTGCTTAGGAACAGATGATGATGACATTTCTCGAATGAATTTTGCCCTTTCGTTATTGTATATTTTCTTAAACGGTTCGAAACATCCGACGTCAAGTGGTTGTAGAACATGACTAGTGTGAGGCGGTAATACGAAAAGAGTGATGTTATGTTGTTTTGCCCAATCAATTACTGCCAAAGATACGTGTGATCTGTGTCCGTCATACAACAGAAGCAGTGGCTGGGATGGATCACGCCCTTGTACATAGCTGATGAAATGTTCCTCGAGATATTTCCTGAATACTTGACCATTGGACCATCCAGTCTCACTAACAGTACCAGAAGCACCAGTTGTTGCGCCCTCAAGCAATTCATTTCTCATTCGCTTTCCCGGAAATACAAAATAAGCCGGAATGGATGTACCTAAAGCATTCCCGGCCGATAAAACAGTCACATTATATGACATTCCACTGGTAATTGCTACAGGTTTCGAGTTTTTGTCGGCGACTACAAAAGGAGAGTTATTATTATCGGAAATGCCCTTCTCATCGATGTTGTAAATTTACTGTGGTTTCTCCTTCATGTTATAAGTGTTCATGATTTTCTCCAGTTCCTCAAAATATGCGGTTACTTTCTCTCTTAATGTAGATTTTGCACGTGCGATTGCGAGAGATCTTGGCTTTTAATAAGGCCATCGCGATATGAAGTTGCGATATCACTGCAGTGATAACGGATTATCCTTCTAACAAAGTCCAATGTCAACAGCCAAATCAGTGGCCAAATAACATACATCCGAACGGGTATAACCATAGCCCACTTTCGCCAAAAGAGAAATGTGGTCTACAAGCCTGGCTTCCTGCTCCAAGGAAAATAAAGGATTTGGCCCCGATTTAACGGTGTCAATGTCCACTTCACCAATGACACGTTGGCGTAAAGTTGTTTCGGGAACACTATGCAACCTCTTTAACTGGCATTTTGTTCTCCTTAACATCCGTGTATACTTTAGTTAAAGCTTCATGGTCATAACAACGATAGTGTCCATGCATGTTTCCACCATTCTGAAAATCATAGAAAACTGCGCGTAATGCATTTATGACATGGATACAATTGTTTAATACTTTTTCATTAAAAAATTATGTCAATGTTAACTTACCAATATATAAGTATTTTTTGATAAAAAAACATATTGATTTAATTTATTAAAATCGATTGCTCTCTTTTTCTGTATTAAAAAAATCAAATAAGGAAAAGAGATGCCATTAAATTAAACAGCAAAATTGATAATAATTTCCTTAATGGACTTCCGTAGGAAAAAATAACTGCGAAGTGGGCGGAGATAAAAGTCACCTGATTTTATTAATTTGACAGACGACAACAAACCAAGTTGCACCAAGCGTTTCAATTCATTGATATTATGGGAAAATAAAGGTATTTTGAATGGGTATGAAAGTGTCTTAGGAAATTTTATGTTTTTTTGGTAATTGTTATTGATAATGTGTATACTTACGGCATTTAGACGAATTCGAATCATTTTGTTTACTTGCAGCAAAGCGTGAAAGCACTGTCAACAAAACTTCTGAAAATTGCATCATCAGCTGCATGCTATCACGTGATAAAAATAAAATAAAATGGTCGATCCGAAACATATGACGCTCCGAAACTGATGCCACGAGGATACGTTTATATAAGCAATAATGTATCCCTCCTTTTTTCCATAGACATGATACTACCTCTATTCAGTCAAGCTGTCAACCGTCGATACTCAGCCAAAACCTTGCATTGATATCATGACTTGTGTAAAACTCAATGTTAAATTCAATTAGAGACCAAACAGACCCATAATGTTACAATGTTACATTTCTAGCCAAACAGTCTCAATAATATACGTAGAATTTGCCGAGTCAAGTCAGTGTAAGTTTGTCAAATCTGTTACAAATACTGAGGAACCCAATAGGACTGTTTTGATAGTGACTAAAGTTTAAAAACGTACTGTCTGTAACATAGCGTTTGACAATGTAACCAAAGAGTTGAATGTGTAAGAATTCCTCAGGGCTATTGTGCCTCAAAAAGAGACTTCTTCATTACTTGTGATGTGTGGTGAATCTATGACTAAATTTCTTCAATATGATTTACCAGCAGATTCCATTGTCAAAAAATTATTATTCAGGAGAATACACCAAAATAGTAAGTGTCTCTATGTCTTGATTTGTTTTCTTTAAAGTATGGATAAGATATTCACATACACACACGCAAACACACACACACACACATTTTTAATCCCTCTCACTCATCCGATGGGTGACAGTGCTTTTAGAAATTTGAACACTGACAGACTCATTAAATTCTGCAAAACTTGTCTACGATTGTCGAAACCTGCAAGAACAAAATGAGAAAATACACGACCACCCTTTTTGCTCAAGATTTTTTTATCTCCCGCATATTTCTCGATTTCAATGGACCCTCTCTTGTGAAATCTTTTCAAAAGTTTCTTAATTGTAGAACGTGATATTCCAGTTATTTCAGATATTTTTTTACTAAAATCTTTTCGATTGACTTAATTATCGTCTGTAACTTCTTTTGTGAAACCTTTCAAAAACTTTATTAACTGTAGAACGTGATATTCCAGTTATTTCAGATATTCGTTTCTAGCAATCAAATATTGTTTCGACTAACTGAACTATCGTCTGCGTCTGACCATCTATCAATTCCATACCGTGAGGCGGAATGTTTTGTTTATATTACCAGGGAAGTCTAAAAAAAATAGTACTTGTTACAAATTTACAATTTCAGACTACAGTCAAGATGTTCATTGGTAGACACAACTATAATAAAGTTTGCAGAATAAGGCTTATCAGTAACGCGGGCATTTGAAACCATATTTCACTAAATCACGTTGACTTTTCTCATTGAGGTGGCTACTCCCTTATAACCAAGCTGTCGATAAAACAGGCAAGAAACTTGCCTATCGCTTGGGTCTAACACTGTCGTTTCAACTCAAGCAAACATTAACTCCCATAAGTCCATAATAAATGTATCCATTTTTCTCTGCAGGGACTTGAAACTTCACCGTGTCTATCGGCTATGCTAATTTAGTTTTGCCGTTTTCAAAACTATCACACAAAACAAAAACGTAGAACCATATATAAATATTAAAATAAACAATGTCGTTGATAAAAAGCTATGTTAAATTAGAGCCAGAGTACCGTCTCCATGTTAAATTCCATTGAGACTAAAGTACTGTCTCCATGTTAAATTCTCTCTCTCTCTCTCTCTCTCTCTCTCTCTCTCTCTCTCTCTCTCTCTCTCTCTCTGTTTTACACACATACACACACAAGCGCATACATGTAGATGTGGATTACGTTGTAGTCTCCACAGAATTGTTTCCATTTATGTCAAACTTCGGTACTGATGACACATACGAATCCTTCCATTTTCTGATCTATTGAGAATTGGACTACTATTTAGACTATTTTTGTTCATTAATAATGTTTAATAGGTATACAAAAGAAATATGGATTGCGATAAAGGTACTACAAGACATGGGTATGTCAATTTTGAATTGAATAAAGAAATGCATAGCGTTCTCAATTTAAACCCCCCTCCCCGAACAAAAAGACAAAAACACAGGTCCTGACAAGACTTTTACCAGTGGACTCTACCATTTTGTTTCATTTGTTAATGTGCTTCTTAATACAATTTTCAAACTGTGAATTTCCAAAAGGAGAGACCAAAAAGTATAATATATTGGATATTTAAGAATGGTAGTATGAACGACTCAAGCAATTTCTCTGATAACTGTATTGTGCAATTCGAGTCTATTTTGAATAAACGGTTGTAGAGATTTGCAGAAGGCAATAATTTACAGACGAATCAAATGCTGGCGTATTCAATCTCTCTTTCTCTCTTTCTATCTTTGGGTTGGCACAAAATTGTACGATGCACATTTTCGATGTACTTTTAGTGTGTCCTTTTTTTCAAACTTGAACAGAATCAGTCTATATTTTTGCAGACAAGCTGAAAACAAAATCGTCACTTTGTGACACACTGACCACTGAAGAAACAAATCTACCTCATAAAAACATTAAAATTGCAAAACAATTTCTGCTCATATATTAATCAAGCAAATAAGTAGGGCAGCCACTTGACACTAAATATTGTTTGTAGCAAAATGTGCTGCCAGTGAATTGGAACAATTGAAAATAGCTCTTCCCAAACAACCACAATTTCACTCCTCTTATGAAATGTAAACACATGTCAGTCAGTGATAATGTTATGCAAAATAATATGGTTGCACATCACTATTTTCAAGCCACACAATGAGTAAACCATGGTTACAGTCAGTGGTAGGGCTGGCAAATTTGTAACAAATTTAAGAATCAAATCGTGCACACGTCAAATCATAAGCCAAGGTCAAGTCATTGTAGGCTGACAGAACTGTAATGATTTTAGAAACTAAATCTGGCACAAGGCATAACTTCTGCGTTAATTTGACAATGTAGCAAAATATCACTGGTCTTCAGAAACTGATGAATGAAAATTTGCCTGACTTGATACTCAATATGTCTGAAATCAAACGTACTGCCAATAATATACGTAGCAACTTTTTGTGAGAATCTTAAATTTCCATTAAGACCAGATAGACGACCCCCCCCCCAACCCCCAACCCCATGTTACATTTCCCGCCAGAGAGATCCAACATGTTACACTGTTACATTGCCGGACAGACAGACTCATCATGTGAAATGTATGAACCAAGTTTTAAGATTACATCTTGTTCCTATAAATTTCAACATGGCGGCTTAATGTTAAATTTCCGTTTTGTCCCTAGAATCATTCTACCCTGTTCTATATAGGATGCCCCCTTGTCTCTAGATCGTCGTCCTATACTATTTATTGAGCTCAGAATATGTCTTTAGCCACGCTTTTTGATTGAAAAGAATGACTCTGTATTATTATGTTAATTTCTCCCAAACCTTATGTATACTTTTGGTTTTCTGTGATGTATCACATATTTGTCTTTGCTCTCTTCAATGTTTACAACAACTTAGGCACTACGGCCTCTCCAACTCACCATATCATCTATCCAGCTCGCCCTCCACTCGTTCTTGATTTCTGTCATTCGATCTCATATACTTTTTCTCATCCATTTTTAAACGGTTTGATGTTTCATAGTTTTTCTTACTCAAACTGGATGGGATTATGGTTGATTTATATCCGTGCTCTTTTGTTTGCGGCAGGTCTGCAAGAAGTGTACCGATCCGCGTAACTCACGTTCACTATGGATCAGCTTTTATATAGGTCTTCCTAGCAGGTTTGTAAGTGACATAGTTTTCAGACCTGCTAGGAAAACCTATATACGAGAGAGAGAGACAGAGAGAGACAGAGAGAGACAGAGAGAGAGAGAGAGAGAGTCACACTAAAACTCTTATTTGTAGATATTTTTATGTTTAATGTTAGCAGCTGAATGAAGGGGCGCTAAACGTGTAACACAGTTTTACACATAATGTAGTTAGATTTATCCAACGATTATAATTACTTTGGCGAAAATTCATCGGTGCGTAGTCCAAGTATTCCTCTGACCTTTTCCCACACCATTAGAGATGCATGTATTTGGACAGTTATGTTGGGGTGTGAGATCAGTGCGTATTCCCTAACATAAATGTGATATTGGCAAAATTAAGCCACATTGTGTCAGACCTGCATCATATGAATAAGCAGAATAGTTAGCTTCTCAGTCAAAATGAAGCTGGATACAATAATGTCATTCCCACAAGTAAAATATATCTATTACAAGTGATAATTATAATGTTCTTTTAAAATATCTTACGAAACGAAGAGCAGTTTACATATTTCAAAAACAATTACGTGTTCATATCATGAAATCTCTGAGGCGTCGGGTTTCTTTTCTATCAGTCCAGTTTTCAATCCATCAAGGGTAGAATCAGCACGAAGGTATTACAAGTGATTTTCCATACATTCTACAAGACTGATATATCTCGATCAAATATATCCATTTATATGTTCATTTTCTGTTACGGCCTGGAGAACGTAAAGCCGCCAATGTCACTTACGTTAATGAAATCTCTAGATTGCCGGGTTTTTCTTCTCTATCTGTCTATTTTCTCTCTTTCCATGGACCCACAGTAGAATCACCAGGCAGGTCCTAAAAGAGATTTTCAAAAATACCACAGAATTGATGAATCTTGATCAATTATTCATGGGTAGTATTGTTAATATTTTTGGTGTATACTGAAAATTTCATGAAAATTGGTTATGAAATGTTGAGTTCTGACGATCTGAATTGGTATACGATATACAGTGGCGAAATGACATACATTAAGCCTGATTATCCAACAAGCTTGCAGTACAAGTGCAAATAACGTGATGCCTCGCACATTTGCCAGCGATAGTATTATTCGGTGGTTAATAGGTATGCGCACGTGTTAAGGTTTGACTGACATGCGTCGATACGTTAATTCTAATGTGAAAAATGTCTATATTTCCTATATAAAAAAATTCAACCTTCTTAATAAAACCGATTCAAATGTTTAAATGGATTTAAAATTGAATATATTCTAGTCAGAAAAAATAATAGTTACAGCTAGACATGTAACCAAAACTCCCAGATGTGGATGACAAGCACGCGGGACACATCACTTGTAACCACTTCGCCATAGCCACCGAAGTATATTTGAAGACCCGCGAGTCGACTGCAAACCATCACGTAGCAGAGCCAGTCAACAATCAGACAGGCAAATGTGTTTAGGAAACGTTGAGAATTTCAATACAAAGCCAAAATTACTTTACTTTTATCCATCACAAGTTGCGGAAATTGTTCTTGATCCCATACGGCATCCCACTAAGTCTTTTAGGGGTTGAGCGTCTAACCGTTTCTTGGTGGGTTACATTTTGTAATTATCCCAATTAAAGGGCGTGATTTAGTCGTGCTGATCTCTCGCTACCCTCTTTGAATCCTATGAAACTGTTCAAAGCCAATATTCGAATTCTCAGTTTCTAATTTCTCTCCGATGAATTCCCTCAGCACAGCCAGATAATCTCTACTCGCTAATATGGACCTCACACTGTGCGAACACCTGTTGAATGGATGTTAATTGCCTGACTACGCTTCTGTATTTTAAGTGCGTAAGGCATTGATTGCTCGCACCCTTTCGATTAAAGCTGTGCGGTTTCATATGGCTGCTCTGGCTTCTTACCTAATGTCAACATCTAAGCCGTAGAGTATGAATAACTTGTATAAGTATATAAGTATTTTGAACTTGTTCAATCCAATTTATGTCACAACTGTGTTTGTGTCTGTGTGTGTGTGTGTGTGGGGGGGGGGGGGGTTACAGCACAGCAACATTGGTTATTTAGTGCTGAGGCATTTGAAGTAAAGAGCCTGACCCAATGACACACCACGGTAGTCAACCCGGGCTGATCTGTTGGAAGGATTCGAATTTGCACCCTTTCGGTCGCGAGTCCATCATTCTAACCACTCAGCCACAATAACTGGGACAAACATACTACGGAATGATAGACCCAGGTAATAATAATAATAGCAATGATGATAATAATTTATTATTATTATTGACAGTGGTGGTGGTGGTAATGGTGACAATGATGATGCTACAGACAGTTTGAGAATCATCATCGTAATCACTATAATTATCATAACTACGCCTACTAGGAATAGCATGGTGTCTTTTAATTAGATTGTTCGGTTTGAACGCCATCCTGACTCAAACTACATTATGAACTGCTGCAAAAAAAAAGCACACTTTCAATTTAATTAACGGAAATTTATATCCGGTTGTACTCAAGTTATTCGCAGCGTCAGCATCGTCAACATCACCTCATATTTTGAGACAGGATTCGAGTCATTTCTATTTTTGTATCAGCCCAGATGTGGATAAACATTCAAAACGTGTGAATAATAGTTCAAAAATCTCGATAGTTAGGCTATATGCAATGTGTCTAACTGTCAGTGACTGCAGATATTATCAATGTTTACTTTCCAAACAACAAACTTTGGAAGAATTACTTACGCTGACAAGGACTGAGAGCCAGACTGATAAGTTAAATCAGGTGAGTATTTATTATGTAAAATATTCCAGTACTATGATCTGTTGGTAAACAAAGTACTTTTTGAAGTACTTTTTTTTAATGACCTAAATGCTGAAATCACTACTTTTAATTACTACGATGTTAAAATACTCCGCTTGTATATATTTTAAGTTATGCGCTATGTGTTTTTATCCAACTGTATCTATGTATTATGTTTGTATGTCTTGCAAATCTTTGTTTTAATGTCATTATTATTTTATTATATCACGTCGGTAAAAAGCTCGTAAGAGCTTATGTTGAACTGTTGTTTTAAATCATGCCGACTTCAAATAAATCTTATCTTATCTTATCTTAAAGCGCGTGTGCAATGCGCGCACGATAAGATTGCAGAGTATGGACATTGCCTATTATTAAGAAAACAAGTGGTTGAATAGCTATGTTAGCTTGACCATATCTCCTTTGCATTCAACCTTTTGATGTAATTTCATCGGCATCCGTGCTGCATTGATATTATACGAAACAGCAGGAATAGCTACTGCATATTTAGCGTACTTGTAATAGGAATTGTGTATCCAGAATAGTCTGTACTCCCATTTTTACCCAGTAGACGCATCTTCGTGTGTAAACAATATACCAGCATATCGTGCGAATAGTACCAAAAATAGAAATCTGCATGTACATTTATAATAATAATGAATATTTCACTTAACGGGTAATTGCATTGGTCAAAATGGCATCATGCGACAACCAGAAACTGTTAATATTTCTGAATAAGCTGTTTGATTCGCTACCTTTTTGCCCTAAAAGGTGACCAACCAACAGACATTAATACTAAGAAAATGACGACCTTAAACGTTTGTCATTCAAACACATAAATTTGCCTATTTATACATATTTTCAATGGAAAAATTGGGCAATCTAAGTCTGCCAATTCCCATTCAGTCCATAAAACGTATCTAGTGTGCACTAAAGTCACGGACAGAGAAAAATTTTGCTTTGATAAATCTTAATCGGGACACCAGCAGGGTTTTGCAAAATTAAGTGAATTCAGTGCAGACTTTGAATTCATTCAATATTATCAAGTCTACAAAGAGACTATTCTTAGCTGAATGTATGTATGCAGTGTGTGTATGTGTGTGTGTCTGTGTAGACAGATTGAATGACATTTGTTATTCCTCCATTTTCTGAAGATTTTGAGATAATTTCAAGAAATACAATGTAATACATCAAGGCAAGAAAATAGGTCATTCGCAGCTTATGAAGCCCTATGAATTAATTATAAATTCAAGTTTAGCAAATAATTATAAATAGATACATACATACATTAGCAATTACGAATGCTTGTAAATATTACATTTGAAGAAGTTTACAGGTACTTACTACAGTTATTTGTTTTGAGTTTCGATCAACTGAGATATTGTTTTATGTTAAATCATGAATATCCATCAGACATATTTATATCTATATTTAATTCTAAACTCACTAATTTACAAAACTGTTTGACTTCTTACTCTATAACTTTTATAAAGTACTTCACAGCAAACATGGTTAACCCATTGTTATACGCAAGGACTCACTGCCGAGCGAATCAAACAACTTCTGTGTGAGTCTGGCTTTGAGGCCCATTGTTTCCCCCCTTTCCAAGGACCTCAAGACAACAGTCGTTATCAACTGAAGGGTTCTTAAACGCGCGAATACAACAAATAAGTTTCCTCTAATCACCTAATTACGACACATCACGAAACTCTAATTGCACACTTGCATATTGTTGTTTTTTTGTGTTTTTTTTTCTTTTTTTTTGGGGGGGGGGGTCACATTTGTACAACTTATCAGTAAACCTTTCCAAGCCCAAGATTAGTACTTCACGCCATACACCACAAGACACGATCTAAACAGCTAACACAATGAACTATTCCTATCTCAAGTTAATAAACACGTGTACCTAAAAATATCCAGAAAATTCCCTATGTTAAGAAATTAGTGAGGGTCCATTTTACAAAACTAATCCATGCTGTCATAAATCCCGTCAATACTGTATATTATGGCGTCTGCTCCTAGAAATTGGCTAGTTACTTGGCTTGAGAAATATCTTCCCAACAACGACCCCCCCCCCCCCCATAATCAAACAAATTATATATAAAAGCTAACAAAACTATAAACGGAGACGTAAATACAAATAGCACATGCCCTAGTCTTATTACACTATTATTCGGTTTGCAGTTCACTACAAAGATTTCTTGTATTATATTCAGTGAAAGTTTGCAAAATTCAATCGAATATAGAATGTCACTCATCTTAATGAAATACGTGGTAGATAGTCTTATCGCATTTATCCTTAACTCAAGTTCCAGTTCTTCTGAAATATAGTTTAAATCACCAAGTAGCATGATCAGTACATTATCACCCAACTGATCGCACATTTTACAGTAAATCACTGGAGGCATGTATGAAAATATTTTCTCCATCAAATCGTTTCTGTCATCCAGGGTTGAGACACAATTTATTGATATATATAAAATACGATCATTATTTATTTTTCCAAATTAAGGACACAGTTCAGATCTTGCTTTAATTACCCCGGTAATAATTAATGTCGCAAACTCCATTTTTCTAATTTAGTCAATGTAAGCATGTTTCCATAAATGGTACATTTTAAAATCTGTGTACTTTATTAAAAATCGACTTAATCCTTCCATGATTTCTTTCCATAAATAACCGTACTCTTATCCGAATTAAATGTATCCATTTTAATTTGTCTGTAAACCTTTCCGTGAAAATAAAGTCGTTGATAAAATATTCTAAATCATATTTTTTTAGTACAGTAAAGATATCACATATACATTTTTTTAACTATGTATGGAGTAAAAATATAAAATTACCAACAATCCAGTCGAAAATATTTCAAGCCGTTAACTTTACAGATGTTTTACACATACGTCAAAAAAAAATGTTTGCTTATTTATGCAAGCTTCAATTGAAATCATTCCCAAGCATACTCAGGTAATCCTGTAGGCGATCTTTTAAGGAAAACCTTTTATGTCTCCAGGCAAAATATAGTTGTACTCTCTCCAGTGTTTTATTTCTTTTTTCTTTTTTTTTTTCCATGCCCCGAAATGTCACACTGAACCAGAGCTCATACAAAGCAGAGAGCAGCATAATTCTTTCCCAGATTTTTACAATCCAATTGAATACAGTGAGTGTATTACACAATCCAATCAAATACAGTGAGTGTATTACACAATCCAATTGAATACAGTGAGTGTATTACACGTTTAGCTTTATCATATAAATATTCTTCACGATCATGAATTTTCCTTTACTGAAAAATTTTACTCCATGATATTTCACCTCTTTCCATTTTGGTCTAGGAATATCCCAAAGTAATTCCATTTGATTAATACGCATCCCTGTTTCCACAGAATATCATCCAGTTACTTTTGTTAGGATTATATTTTAATTTCCACTTCTGTGCATACTGATCGACTATATCCATTAGTATCTGCACTCCATTTAACGTTGAACTTAGAAGCGTAGTATCGTCCGCTAAAAGCACGCCAATAATGTTCGTCTGATAATTTCTTTTAACCACGGTTAGTCTTCACAAATTTATTTAATAAACCATTTATGTATACGAGAAAAAGAGAAGTCGACATTACACGCACTTGACCAACTCCCCTTCATAACAAAAATGAATTCTATATAACCCAAATATTAAAGTTAGAGATTCTAGTGTTATGTACATGCACTGGGTGAAAAAGAGAATTTTTTTTTATGTAAATGACTTAGTCGATGAAGAAGGTTCATGGATTAATATAGATAGTTTCTATATATGGCTTGGAATGCATATTTAAACGTTTTAGAGTTACTAGGCTTGTTCAGAGCCATCAAATATTTTTGTAACAAATTTTATCCAAACATCAATTCTAGTATATATGTCCCCTTCCTTTTACATAAAGCTGTAATGCTGCTCATTAAGGAAAACAAAAGGCTGTAAAAACATACATCAAAAATTCAATGCTAATACTTCCAGGCCAACATCAGTTTTAAAATGGAGTCAATAATATGAGTTTATAGATGAGAGTGATTGGAATGAATATTTTTTTCTTGCCTTTTAAATTAACTAAGTGTCTTAGACTGAGATGGTTTGAAACTAACATAATGCATAGAATTTTACCAACAAATAAATTTTTGAACAAAATTGGAAACGTCCCTACACGCATGCGCCCTTATGTAACGACTCCTTGATGTACACAATATTTATAAATGACTTGCTGCTCCAGTTAGAGAATAGTGGATTTGGAGCAAAGATTGGATCCTTATCAGTGGGAAATCCAACCCTAGCTGATGACATTTCACTTTTGGCTATATATCCTAGCAATCTACAAAAGCTGTTAGATATAGCATCCCAGCTAACAATTGAATGTTGCTACAACATTGCAGCAACGTTGCTAAAGTTGTGGCAACGTTGTTGTAGCACGTTGTGTCAACGTGATTTGGTGAACTTGCTGGAATGTTGCTACAACGTTGTTGTTTAACGTCATAATATAACATTCCCACAACCTCCTGACAACATTAAAAAACTATATTGAAAACTGTTCAGAATGAAAACTACTTGTTTTTCTGAAACACATATGCCCCACTGCTGACAAGAAAATCCAATTCTACAATTAAACATTTCAAAAATGTTGATGTAACCATCCATCAAGGATGAGTAGCGAGATATTTAGGATGGCTGCCATGGTGGCCGTCCTGAATGTCAGATCAGCACTTTTTTCATTTGGGACAAACTAAACAGGTCATTTGATGAAAACTCTGTGTTAATATGACCATCCAAATAGGAGGAGTAGCTAAAAGATTTTCGAGATGGCTGCCATGGTGGCCATATTGGATGTCAGATCAGCACCATTTTCATTTGGGGCTAACTAGACATAGCAAGTCATTTGATCAAAATTCCTAATCAATATGAATATCCATCTAGGAGGAGTAGCATTAAGATTTTCAAGATGGCTACCTTATTGATGTCAGGTTGGCATCATTTTTATTTAGGATCAACTAGACATCATCACAAGTCTTCTAGTGAAAACCGCATATGATATGACCACCCGTCTACGAGGAGTAGTGACAAGATTTTTAAGATGCTCACTGTGGCTGCGGTATTATCACCCGAGCGGCATCATTTTCATTTAGACCCAACTAAACCTTAGGCCGAATCTGTATGTAAAGATTCCTAGCATTCCTCCAATTAGTTTAGTAGGAGTAGTAATAACAAAGTTGTGTTGACAGATGTACGGACCATCCCATAAGCTCCTGTGGTGTATGCTGAAAACAGTAGAAGTATTACATAAGATGGCAGACAGTTCAACAGCAAAATTTGATTTAAGAAGGTGAACACCATTTTTCATATTTCTATGGTGAACATTGGGAATTTGTGTAATAAGAGGATTGTTTGATTCAAGTTTATGTGCATCCAATATCTTCAAACTCGCCGACACTATGCAGAAAGAGCACAGGGTGTGAAATTAGTCGACAAAGAAAGTAGGGTACTAATATTAGTACTAACTAAATTACAGTCGTCTTTAATTGTGTTTGGGCAATAACACTTGATGAATCTGTACTGGTGGGTAGCCATACAACAGGATGGGCAGGATCCAGTTTAGATGCTCTTAATGCAAGCAGTGAGGATGTGATACAAAAATGAAATTCACTAAACCGGATGCAATTTACAGATCATCTAGTTATGAAGGGGGAAACTCTTTCTGACTATGTTTGCCTAAATCTAGCAGTTTCTGTGTAGTTGTTCTAAAATTTCGACTCTACATAAGCATAGGAAATTACTTGAAAATATCAATTTGCCAAATACAAAGGTTTTGTCATCAAATAGATGTGCTAACAAGCTTTACAGGCTTGATGTACAGACATTTGTATTTAAGAAGAGACAAATGGGTATAAAGAAAACAATACAGCATATATTTTACTATTACTTTATTTGTATCTGTTTATTTTCAGGATTTAATTAAGATTCTGTGATAGATACTGTATACTCGACAGCAAAGTCATTATGGGTCTTCTTCTTCTGCTCAGGCTCCTGCAAGTTGAAAACTAATTTTAATGCTTGAACAAAGTCATACATCATCTCAGCAATACTTACATATGTAGAAATAAAGTTAACTAGTTAGTGTAATGAAACTTAATTCTCTGTACTTGTCCTTCCTTTAATATCGTCAAGCAGGTTAAGACGGTAATTTTTGGGCATGGTTGTCCATTCAGGCAAGTGGATGGTGAAATCAATTTGTGCAAAAGTAGATTTTACTTGTCCGAATAATTCACTTCAGTAAAATTCCAAGTGAAAGCACTTGTTCAACTGAACAAGTTGGATGTAATTTTAGCTGTCAACTCAAGTTTTGATCGTCATGGGCATATGAAAAACATCAATTTTATTTGCAATTTAGAAATGCGACGACTTTTGCAAATATAATGCATAAAAACACAAAATCTAATCAAATCTTGATGAAATAAGAGCTCAAGAGCTTAACCTTGTATTTTGTCACTCCTCGTCGTGTCCAAAAGTTACTTAATGGTCTCTGATATGGCATTTTCAACTTCACTTGCCTTGGCCTTGTTATTACTTCTCAAGCATGCTCCTGCAAGAGTAACAAAATATTTTCAAAATAAGTTTCACAACAAAGGATACATTGAATTTTTCTGTCATCAATAATCAAGGTAGTATTTGTAAAAACACATCATTTGAAATGTGGTCTTAGGTTCTTTTACATGTACGTAGTTAAAGTATGTGTGTGAAGACACACGTAGTACCTTTTCCATTCATTTGAAAATCTGTATCCAATAGTATGAAAAATAAACATTTGAAAATCTGTGGCCAATAGTATGAAAAGTAAACAATGTAAATCAAGTCATACTTACTTATCAAAACCCTTCATATCAGGGGCTCATGAAAAACTTTCTTCCCTTTATGGATATATTCTGAACAGAGCCTATTGGTACCAAATTTGTTCATCATTCTGCGGATAGTCTCCCCGATATTATAACTGCCAATGGAACTCAAAGAGTAAATCTGAAAAAAAATGTATTAATACTATAATAATAATAATAATAATAATAGTAATAATCATAATCATAATAATAATAATTATTAAATTATTATTATTATTATTATTATTATTATTATTATTATTATTATTTCTTTAGACAGGTGGCAAAATATGTTTAGAAATATAGCTTTTTTGCCATGGTTTTGCATGCAACATTTATAATATCACTCATTCATGCTTGTAATATCAAGATTTAATTACGTTTTAATGTGCATTTTCTTTTTTACATTCATGCATATCAACATGTATACATCTGTCTAAGCATATACATTTCCTTTAATTTATTTAATTTTATTTTATTATACTAGGGGGAGGGGGTCATGAACGATAAATCTCTCGCTCTTGATCTGCGCGCATGCGCAATTTAAGGTTAACTCGAGACATTTTACCACGACAACCCATCCCTATTCTCGCTAATTTTCTTTGCAAAAATGCCCCAAATATAATTTATTTAATCCGAGTAAGATAAATGCCACATAAATACTACAAAAATTTAAATGATTGTATGCATAGACTGAACACTTTGGCAGACAGGCCTAATTTCCTTTGTTTGAAAATGGCACTGCTTCGCTTACGGCATGGTGTTTACATGTGCAAGAAGGCGTCCGTAGACAAGATAGAACAATCACCCCAAAAAAAATCTCTATACGTCAATAGCAGCATTACTTTTGAAACTAAAATGTGAATTGTAGATTAACTGATTAATGTACATACCTTGACTGTTCCACGCAGCTGAAAGCAGCAAATAATAGTCCACGTCTCAGTCACAGATGCGTAATGCCCGAACAGGAAGAGCAACAAACTTTGGTTCGTAGATTCGAAAACAAGTTATAAGGCAATGATCGTACTTCACGTTTGTAATCATCATTGCTGGCTAATAAAGTACTTTTAGACAAAAGTTGCAAACTTCATTCAGTTATTTATTTTGAAAATAAAAATAAAACTGAAAAAAAAACTACGAAACAATGAATGTTACCCCTAATACTGCAATGTCAAACACGACATCGGTACAACGTTGTAAAAACGTCACATATTATCTTAGTAAAAGTGACACTATTTGTTGTACAAACTGTAATAATCAATGTATCTACGTGCTATTTGTAATTTTTGTACATTTTCGCGATCAGAGGACAATTAATATTATGTTCGTGTGTAATGTTTAAGCAACGTTGCTAGAACGTTATTTTCCCACGTAACCTAATCCCAACCTTACAGCAACGTTGTAAAAACGTTATGTGTTAGCTGCGATACGCCTACAGTAATAAGTGGCGATTTGAGCTTAGTGTCACAAAGTCATACATTATCATTTTCGGTCCCCAATACAAGAATTATGTCAATATAAAATGGTATCTTGGGCCGTCATGTTTGCCAGTTACTGATTCGGCAACACACCTGGGACACCGGATTAACTCAAAGCTGACGTCGCATGACGCAATACTCGATGCGTGCAAGAAAGTGAAAAAATCTTTTCACGGTATGTTTGGTATTGGCATTAAACCTAATGGTTTAAATCCTTTGGTTGCTGCAAATGTGATCAAAAAGGTAATTTTTCCTTCAATGTTTTATGGAAGTGAATTATGGTTTAATATTTCAAAAAGTGACCTCTCTTCATTGGATAAAAGTCTGAGCTATTTTGCCAAACATTTACAAGGCTTCCCAACACATACAAGATCAAACATCGCTCTGGGAATGTTAGGATGGACATCAGCTCAGTCCGAAATTGATAGAAGAAAATTGATGTTTTTACACAGATTGTGTTTGATGCCTAATAACGTACATACTAAACGTGTGTTTAACGTTGCGTTATTTCACTTCATTTTGAGCGGAAGCATGTCAAGCTACGTGTTAATTTCAAATCAATATTATACGTTAAAGAAGTTTGACTTGCTTGAGTATCTAACTGATTATTTGCAGCATTCCGAAATTCCAGATAAACAAAATTGGAAAGAAATTGTAAGGTCAAAAATTGCTGGTCTTGAAAATAGCCTCTGGAGAGTTCGTATGTCTAATCAAGCAGATTTAGATAGATTCTCATCGATACACGAATCCTTGCGACCTGCCTCAGTATGGCAGTCGGCTAAAACCAGACAGCACACTAAGGTATTTACATATGTAGCTAAACTATGGGCTGCTGTTCCTCAAACACAGCTCGATATGTGTATTCGATGTGGAAATGTTTATACAGACTTGATACTTCATTGTTGTGTTGCTTGTCCTTATATGTCGGATTTCAGAAACTCTTTCTGTGATTTCCTTACTGATAAATTTCCACTGAGCCTGCATATTACGTTATTTAATGCAGAAGATGAGCTGCTACTGCAATATCTTCTAGGTAAAAGGTTACCAGCAGGTGTAATCGACAAAGAAAACTCCAAGTTATTCGCCCTGTATGCAGCATACTTTGTCATGCAGTGTGCAGCTATCTTCTGCAAATAAGGTACTTAAACTTGCAACTTATGCAGCTGAGGAACACTTTAATGATGGATATACCGTAAGAATTTGTATTATAGTATTCTATTTTATATCATAGACGAACAATGTTATGATATTTACACTTTAGATCTCTTGACATTATTGTATGCACGAAGTAATTGATGTTGGTTCAACGGCGCCCCGGATTCACAGTTTGCTTATTTTTTTATTATTTTTTTTAATATTTTTTTTTGTAACTCGTGTTTGTTTGTTTTGTATTCACTTCTTTGTTTTGGTACTTATTTATTGATTGTATTCAGATTATTTATTGTTATATCATGCAATCTTCTACGGAAGGAAATAAAGATGATGGTGAAGTATCAAAAAGAGAATTTATTTTGGTATAATAGACAAAACAGAAACATACAGTGATCAATCTCCTTTTGCTGCAAAAGAAACTGTATATCTATAAATGTAGATTTAACAATGAATAACCGAACATGACTCATTTGAAAAAAGAAATAAAGTTTTGCTCCTTGTCAGAAAAAATGTTCCATATATATCAATTGTGCATGGGAAATGTTTTATGTCAAATGGCAACTATACAAACATTTGTACTAATCGTAATAATAAGTTAGAAAAGCTGAAATATGTCTACACCTAAAATTGAAGCATGTGTTCCTTAATGTACGTAACCGTTCAATATTATAAAAGCGTTTGTAGAGTCTATTAGAAAGGACAAGAAATCCATTTTCACTTTATAATAGTTGTGTTTACACATATATAAAGGTGTTAATGCTCTAGATCGTGGAACCATTAATTGTTTCCTGTTTTTGTTAGGAGATTGCTAGTATACGAAATAATCATTTATAATGATAATATAATGCAGATATTATCAAATGAGTGAAGAAAATATTTGCTGTACAAATCTTATATAATAACAA
This sequence comes from Margaritifera margaritifera, assembly GCA_029931535.1. Lineage (NCBI taxonomy): Eukaryota > Metazoa > Mollusca > Bivalvia > Unionida > Margaritiferidae > Margaritifera > Margaritifera margaritifera. The sequence goes on along the minus strand of JAQPZY010001243.1, from coordinate 90,374 downwards.
GTGACTGTTGAATATAATGGTAGCATTGCATATATTTGTACGTGCATATGTATGTATGTGTATACGCATATATGTATATATATATGTGTACATATACGTGTGTGTGTGTACACAAAATGGTTACACTAAATATATGTATTTTCCTCTCTCACTCTCTCTAAGTGACTTCGGACACTTTTCAACAGTCAAAATTTGACATTTATCTCTTATTTCTTTTTTCTCCCCTTTGAAGTAGTCAGTAATACTATGTATTAGTGTTAAGTATTATTCCCTGTCAAGTAATTCACACTTATGATGAATTGTGAGGTAGTCAGTGAGATGGTTCCCCGACCCACTGCTAAATTCTATATACGTGCTCTACACGAAACACAAGCGCTTAACTCTGTGTAGAAATAGGCGATTATTCTCCATATTATTACATTGATTCTCAAATATTTTCATGTATTCAATAGTCTACAATGCCACTGTCTATCGAATGACTTCTCATTATCCAGAGGATCTCGGATACTTTTAAAGATGTCTCCTCTATGATTTAGGTCTGTCGAGACACTGGTTCAGTTCAGTGTCACCGATTGGAATGTGAATGTCATGGAAAATCTCATACCTCTCTCTCTCTCTCTCTCTCTCTCTCACTCTCTCTCTCTCTCTGCAATACAAAGAGCAGGCAAAGTTACTTCGACAGTTTATTGTTCCCCGTCTTTTCGAAGAAGAGCGTGGAACATAGTCTGTCCTTCCGTCCGTCCATAACATTTTCGTCCTAGCTCCAGAACTTTAAAAACCGTTTGTGATTAAGAAATCGGGTACCACATTAACGGTCCTATCATCAAGGTCACGGCTCAATGTTTATAATTTCCATCACCCTTTCCCTTCCGCTCTATAACGGTAAAGTTGTATTATATTAAAGGCTGAAACTTGGTATACTTATACATCACCACAAGAAGGTGTGTCACGTACCACATTGGAGGTCCTATCTTTAAGGTCAAGGTCGCGCCTCAATATTTTACGTTTTTATCACACTTTCCCTTCCACTCCATAACTATACAGCCATTTGAGATTATAGACGAAACTTGATACATTTATACACCTTTACTAGAAGGTGTATTGCGCACCACATCTTCAAGATGTGTGCTATCTTCAAGATGAAGGTCACGGCTCAGTATTTCATGTTTTCTATCGCACTTTCCTTTCCACCATATAACAACATTAGTAATATGTGGGTAAATGGGGTCAAATGGTCCTCTACGGGGACATACGGGAAATTAGTATGGAGAGGGCACTTGGGGGATAGAAGTGTTTATGGGGACAGAAGTGTTATGGGGACAGAAGTATTTATGGGACAGAAGTGTTCATGGGGACAGAAGTGTTTATAGGGACAAAAGGGTTTATGTTGCACAACGGGAAATCCTACGTTAAAATTTTTATCTACTATCCAACACATCCCATATACTATCCAGCAACCGCTTTTTGATTACTATCCAACACACAACATATACTATCCAGCAACCGTTTTTAATTACAGTCCAGCACTTATAGGGGTCTACGGGAATTTAACATGAGAAAAAAAGAGTCTAAAGTGTATAGCTTCAAAGGGTCGAAAGTTTATGGGGTCTACGAAAATTTAACATGGGAATAGTTATCTACTATGCAATTACTTAGTTATCTACCATGCAATTACTTAGTTATCTACTATCCAATTACTTAGTTATCTACTATCCAATACTTAGTTATCTACTATCCAATACTTAGTTATCTACTATCCAATTACTTAGTTATCTACTATCTAATACTTAGTTATCTACTATCCAATTACTTAATTTTCTACTATCCAATTACTTAGTTATCTACTATCTAATACCCCATTCACACTATCCAAAATGCCTTGTGTGGTGTCTAAAAACCCCACACTTACTATCAGACGAAAAGGGTATGATGAAGGGGATGAAATCACACAAACATACTATCCAACACTCACTTTTTGATATACTATCCAAAATCCACTTTTGATTACTATTCATCACGCAGTGGGAGTGATCAAGGCCCCCTACAATTGCTAACTGACCAAAAGGGGTAGGAGTGCTTTACACACATTATACGTACATACACACAAACCTACGATCGCATAAGAGTGGTAGGATGTAAAAGAAGCGGATGAAATATACACACACTTTCATATACAAGCAAGGGTGGATGGTAGATCTTACAATGCGATACATTTGAGATTAGACTCGTGTGCGGCCATTAGGCTATGTACGAGTATAGACCCCGAGTGGGTGCCAAGCACCCACTCAGGGATTAAGATGCGTGCTGAGCACACTATTTAGTTACTTGTTAGACGAGTTGCCGAGCTGCGAACTCGTCTGACATATTACTGAGTGCGACCGCTCTACTTGATTAGATAATGTCAGGAGTGGCAATGGCTGCACGGACTCAGCCAGGGAGACGCGAAGCGAAACGGTAGTACTGAAACGCCATAGATGTACATGATCAAATTCTGCCCAGTTTGCTAATCAGGCTATCCCTAGTACCAGTTATGTGTTAAACAGTTCTAAGAATTTTCCTAATCCCTACCATTTTTGAAATTTGGTGTATATAGCGTACATTTATTTTCCGAAAACTAGTATAAAATAAGGTTAAAGTTACCCATTGTTTTAATTTTTGTGATCTTAATCAGATAATATCAAGTAATCAGTTTGATTTGGTGGATAAAGGATCATATTTGCTTTGAAATAAAGTTATTATCGAAATAGGTTTTCAAGCCATTTAGTCAATCCCATTAGCCCTAAAGGGCTTTTTACGGCGACCCAGAGGACTGGAATAAGGCGCTCTCTAGGTGGGCTGGAGGGATGAAGCTGCGTCGCGATCGATTTTTAAGGGGCCCTGGGTCCAACAGGGCTGCAACAATCTTGCCTCCCAAGTCTTCTTTGTGGTCTAGCACTTCCATATCCAATGCTAGTCCTTGATGGTCAATCGAGACGTTGCAGATTAAACCATGCATTCCTGAAGAACACATTAATTGCTCTTCTTGCCAGCGAATCTTTGTCAGTCCCTCTTGTTACGAACAACATTGCATGAAATAAGTTCACAAGCAGAAAAGTGCTTGTGACTTAATGAGATTGTGCTCCACTGTAGACAGCTTATTTGAACCATTAACCCAAAGGCACACGTTTGTGCAGGAAAGAAAAGATGCCGTTTTGTGACCAAATCGTGATCTTTGAACAACAATATTACATTAAAAAATATGACAGTGAATTCGAGGAAGAATTAAAGGGTGATCAACACAAGAAGACAAAGACACAAGTGGATTTTATCATATTTGTATTTGAATGTATGCATGAGACAGGTATTCACGTCCATAATTTATGTGTCGCTCATCGGGCTTGTGAGAACCTATCTTTTCCATTGTCCCCATTGTAGTAAGCATCCAGGAGGACGTGAAAAAATCTTTCGAGGACCACACACCTTTGTCGATTGGATTTTAGATCCTACTGACATCACCTGGAGCGAGGAGGACATCCGACGTTACGGGGACTGTTATCGATATGCTGCAGTGATGGCTCACAATTTCTCGGGATACGATGGACAATTTCTTCTGAAATATTATTCAGAACAAGGTATCGAATGTCCACAAGTCACCATGTACAGAGCGAAACTCGTCGACATGAAAGTGGGACAAGTATAGTTGAAAGATTCCATGAGTTATTTAGCCATGCCTTTGAGTCGAATGCCTAAAACGTTTGGAATGACAGAAACGGCCAAAGAGTATTTTCCACACTTTTTCAATATTGAAGCGAATCAACACACTGTGCTCCCGCATTTCTCTGACGTTCGCTATTACGACCCCGACGGTATGCACACAGACAACGAGAAGCCGTGTACGCTTTGTACCACACTCACTCTTCAAATCCGTTTGACTTTCAAGAAGAAATGTTGAAATATTTCCTATCCGATGTGGACATTTTACGCCGCTGGTGTGGCAAATTTCGAGGAAGCTTGTACGATCGACAAAGTGTGTGGATTAGTTTACCGAAGAAACGTTCATGCCCTAGAACCAACTGGTCATTATACCTCCTCAATCTTATCTCTCGGTGAGCCGTCAATTCTCTGCCAAAGCTTTGTGCTGGCTGCATTACTTGTGTGAAAGGGAAGACAAATGGATACAACATGCGAGAAACGTGGGAGAAAAGAAAATTGGAAATCTTTCTGTAGATGGTTAGCTTTAGAAAACCCCCAGACTGTCTACGAATTCCAGGGATGTTTATTTCACGGATGCCCCACGTGTTATCCTCAACGAGACCTGAAAAGTCTTTTCTCAGGTTCCGCCATGGAAGAGTTGTACGAGCAAACAAACCAACAACGCCTGAGGTTAGAAAAACAAGGGTACCAAGTTGTAGAAATGTGGAGCACGACTTTTCAAAACCGATCCAGAATTTAGCCGCATTGCCGAAAGTTACGACGTGGTAGACATCGAACCTTTGAACCCACGCGACAGTTTGTTTGCAGAACGAACCAATGCCACACGCTTGCTGTACGACGTTGACGAAGCTCGAGGAGAAAAATTCAAACACATCGATGTGTGTTCGTTGTATCCTTCGGTGTGCAAATATGCTGGATTTCCTACCGGTCACTCTGGAATGATCACAGAACACATTGACGTGGAACACATTCGTCAAGACGAAGGATTGATCAAATGCAAAGTCTTACCACCCACGAACTTGTACCATCCTGTCTTACCCTATCATTGCCAAGGAAAACTTATGTTTTCTTTATGCCGTACGTGTGCTGATACATGTAATCAAGACCAACCTTGCAGCCACACGGAGGAAGAATGCGCTTTAACAGGAACGTGGTTAAGCGTCGAATTGTTTCATGCTCTGGATCGTGGATACCGCTTGTTAAAAGTAAACGAAATTTGGCACTTTCCTACCGCAGAACAATACCAAAATTACGACAACTCGAGTCCATGAATTTTCTCAAGCTACGTCAACGAATTTCTCAAACTGAAACAAGAAGCGAGTGGCTATCCCTCCTGGTCTCAGACGCCAGAAGACAAAGACAAATTCAAAGCACAACACCGTTCTATAGAAGACATTGCTTTAAAAGACATGGAAAAGAACAAAGGAAGAAGCTCGTTTGCCAAAGTCATGCTCAATTGTTTGCGGGGAACATTGGCACAACGATTGACCAAAATGGAATACTTGGCAGATCCATGCCGCTACTTTCAACTGGTGGACGACAAAGGAAAACTGATGAAACACGTGGAAATCAACCGTGAAAATTTGATCTTGGTCAGTTACGAAGAAGAGCCAAAGTTTACACCCCCCACCCAACCCCCCGATGACTTTGGCAATATCATCATTGCAGCGTATGTGACAGCCAATGCCCGCTTAAAATTGTATGAGGCCTTAGACCTTTTGGGAGATCAAGTTCTGTACTTTGACACCGACAATTGTATGTACATCCATAGTCGAGATAGCCACCAACACCCATCCATCGAAGGGGATCGTTAAGCCATGGACGGATGAGCACCCACAAGATACGATTGTCAGTTTTGCCAGCGGCGGCCCCAAAAATTACGATTACCAATACAGAGACCGACAAGGACACTTCATACCAAATGCAAACTCAAAGGATTGACACTGAACTATCGAGCGAGTCAACGAGTCAACTTTGATGTCTTGAAAAAATCGTAACAGTCCGGACAAGATCAAGACTTTCGAGTTAAAACATTAGAGCCCCATAAAATTGTACCAAACCACCAAATCGTCAGTCGACCTTTAGAAAAAATCTATCAAATTGTGTATCAGAAACGAGTGCGACTTCCGGACCACAACACTTTACAGGAGGGACACGCTGAGCTCCAGTATAAAAATTCTTTGTGGACTATTTATGAACAGTACATACAACAAAGACATGACTATTTACACTTAATCGGTGCACGAAAGACAAATTGTGTTCAAAGTTTTGAGAATCATGATGAAAACAAGTTGTGCACCTCCGTCCGTATGAAGAAGACATTTGTCAAACTTTACCCACTTTTCATTCTTACCAAGAAGTGTGTATAGCTAATTAGTTACACGAACACATTTACCACTGGAAAACTGTACGTGACTGGAAAAGTCTTGGTTTCGATGCTTGGCTACAAGAAGTGGCTCACTATGCTAAATACCTTGCATGTGAGTAATCATCCAAGAAAAGAAGAAGTGAACTTAGAACCAATGTCAGAAATGACATTAAATACAATGCTAGAAACAGCGGTAGAAGAAGGAGAACCTAACACAGAGGAAGACGTATTAAAAGTTCACGACAGTACCGTCGTACAAATCGAAACGCGTAAGGAAGAAATGACCTTCCCGCCAGAGAAATTAGAGACTATGAATCGTATACGTCGATTTCGTGGGACACACATTAATCGAGACTATTGTTGGACAATACCTTGTTTATATACAGCTTTGGTCATTTAATGTGAGCCTTATGGATGTACGTAGCCATTTATCTCTTATGTGTTTTCGTGTTTTAATGATATAAAATATGTTTTTTGTTGTGTTAACACTTTTTGAAGAAAAAAAATTAAACCTGTATTCCATGTATAAAATGTCTTGTGTCTTACATGGTCCTCTTAGAATCCTCGATACCATGGTCATGGCTGCATCTTCCTCCTCTTCCTCTTTCTCCTCTTCTGTTCTCAAAGTGATTGTCGAAAAGTTAGATCGTCAAAGTTGGGAAGCTTTGTATCTTCGCCATCCCTTTAACATGTTGATTGCTGGACCGAGTGGTTCAGGCAAAACCGAATTCGTCAAACGTTTGATCTAGCACAAATCCCATTTGTTTGATCGTCCACTTCAACGTATCGTGTGGTGTTACAAAGACTGGCAATCGTCTCACACCTTATTCCAAGAAAGTCAAGGAGAATCCATTTTGTTTGTAGAAGGCATTCCTGGCGAAGACGATGGGAACGTATCTGACTTGAGTCAAACACATCTAGTCATCTTCGATGACATGTTATGAGAAGATGAATAAATTAAACTTTGATTTACACGACAAGGACATCATCGGAATGCCAGTATTATATACATTACCTAAAACTTATTTCAACAAAGTAAAGGACATCGTACCATCAGTCTCAATGCTCAGTATGTGGTCTTGTTTAAAAGCCCCAGAGACAAATCTCAAGTGCAAATATTAGCTGAAGAGTTAGGAACACTTTGGCTGAATTATGCGTAGGATGATGCCACCCAAACACCTCATGCGTATTTACTCATCGATTTAAAACCCACTACTCCCGATTATTTGAGATTTCGTACTTATTTGTTTCACCATTGGTGTCAAGAAGGAGGTCCTGCCATTTACACGTCCCCTTTAGCAACTCTCTGAAAAAAAGTACAAAAACATACACCGCGTCTTTTCTTTCAAACAGTGTTCAAGATTACTTCCTTGTAAGTTCATCCTCCTGCCAAATTGATTCGTGCACTGTATATCGTCAGTCGCAAAGAAATGCACAAGTCCGTACACATTTGTTAGAAACCAGTCTCAAAGAAGTCTTACAATGCTTTACTTTGGCAGCACGTCAATTACTTCAAGGCTTCATTCACATACACCATCAAACCAAACGCTTTTTTGAAAAACATAGAAGTGGGTTGCCACAACTGGCGGATCCAAGAATCGATACACAAACCAAAAAACAAATCATTTTGAAACCTGGTGGAAGTGATTCTTTAGGAGGTGTCTTTTTTCGTTCTCTTTTGAAATCGGCTCCTAATGCCCAGTCCAGAACCAAGAAAAATACCAAATCCCCCAAAAGACGGCCACACACAGCAACACACGAGAAAAAGAAAAGCCCCAAGAAGAACAGTTCTGCCAGAAAGAGAGGTACTGCTGCTAGGACGTGTACGTACTCCAGAAAACCACGCAGTGCGGTGACGGTGTCTCCTCCTGCCACTTCTTTTTCTTGTTTACTCTTCATCATGATGCCTGCAAAACCTGGTTTAAGACCCGTTTTCCCCCAATTTGATGCAGAAATCAAAACCTATTTCCAAAGGCACTTCTCCGGTGGCGACGTCTTCTGCTGCTTTAGCCACTGCTGCTGTCGCTAAAAAAAAGTGGCCTAACTTAAAACCAAAGTCTAAGACAGAACAGGAGTGTTACAAAGTTTACTGGATTTATCCAAACAAGAACTGACACGATCAGTCCGTTTTTAAGAAAAAGACAGCTAAAAGGGACAATTATGAAGCAATAATATTTTCTTATAGAAAATGTATTGCAATTGGAATTGATTTCATTCAAGGTGAATTTGACGACTAGTTATGTGTCAAACTGAATATGAATATTTTCAAACTGATCAAGATATGTATTAATACTTACGCTGTTACAATACCCGACGACTCCAGTCGTCAGTATGTGGCTTAATCCACAGTATTCAATAGATTTACACGAGCAAATGATAACATGATACTGCAGAAAATAATCCATTCATATATTCAGGATGTGGATTTTAACGCCTGGACGCGCCTGCCTCGGATTTTGTGGAAGACGATAAGGCACACATTTTCACCACTGTCACAAGATAAATGTGGTTTATTTCACGAATCAACCAAATAAATCCACCACTGTTAACTTACTGTTTATAAACTATTGCTGGAGGAAAATGGAGGACGACTAAGCGGATGGAGATATGTCACTTAAACTTGCTCTATTAGTCAAGCTCATATATGTGGCTGATTCGTGATTCGTTCATTCATTACTTTCTCCATGAAGGACTTACGGTACTAATTATATGGAAGAATGGGAACCAGTCTAGAAACGAGTGAAGATAAAATTGATTATATATGAGTTTGGCTGGCCATGATTGGTTGATAAGGAAAGTTAAATTTTAGTAAAAAGAATCTTTTGAGAGTTTGTCCTGTTTGTAACTGAAAAATTGCGACAATGTTTTATTGGTAGAATTTCAGTCCATTTACAGACTTGACTTTGGAACAATCATTACTGAAATTAACACCTGTGTTTTTTAGGTGTGAAATTGAATACACATCTTTTAAACACATGTAGATCAAAAACTCAGTGCCGCGGCTCTATGGTTTTCTCTACACAGAAGCTAGCATTAAGGATGGGTATACATTGAGAAATATAGGGTTTGATTATGAGCATTCAGAAATTTAAAGTTATTCAATTTTAATATGATGTTATTACTATGGGAGCTGGATTAGTACGGTGAGTTCTATTGAGAACAACAGCTTTACAGTGGTTCCACATATGCGTGTATAATTAAGGTCATACATATGCACATTTTAGTTGTTTGTGGATAATAAGCAAAAGAAATACCTTTTGTCTACCTCAGACAGAGTTTCAGTGGGAAAATATACACTTTCAGATATGATCTGTAGCGTACTAACGGGGGGCGGACGGGGTGGTTTCCCCTGACGTCAGAGGTCTTGGGGCGCCAAAACAGCTGATAAAAATTCGGACCTCGTATTCTCATCGTCGCCCCGGACGCCATTTACCCTTAGTAAGCCACTGGATATGAGAACTGTTGCCATGATATTTTTTTTCAGGGGGGGGGGGGGGGAAGGTGGTAGAATTTTTTTATTTGATCATTTTGATTGGGGTGTTTTGCACATTGGTTAATATCTATGCAACCAAATATATAACTATTAGACAGTTTACCATTTATAGAGTAAGTGGTCACAAATTTGATATTTTCTAGCTGTGTCTTGAAACATTATGCTTCAGATATGATCACTTAGATATCTACCAGCATGTTTAATGATGATGACCCCTCATGATTTTGTGTTCCACTAATTTCATTTAGTGAATGTTTTGAAACTTCATATTTTGTATTTTAATTGGTTTATGCCTACCTTACTTTAGTTTTAAATTATATGTGTATGAAGGAAATTTAAGTATTTCTGTCATTGAAATCTCCTTTCTTGAAGTAATACATGCACATATAGATGGTCACTCACTTATTGCATAATATGACAAGGCTGATAATATATTCAATCTTAAATTGAAGAGAGATAATGGTGAAAGCAAACAAGGTAACTCTTGATTAGACAGATTTTTTTTTTCTTCTGATTTTCTGAAGTGAAGTTCAAATACTTAAATGTTGCCTGAAACCATTGCTGCTTTCGCTATACATAGACTTCAAATATAATTTGATATTCACTAATGTAATCTTTGACAAACAGAACTGTGCACACTGTTTACTTGTGCATTCTACCCCTATATATAGGTATGTAAAGTACATCAGTGATGGATATAGGACTCACGGTACTAATTATATGGAAGAATGGGAACCAGTCTAGAAATGGGTGAAAATAAAATTGATTATATATGGGCTTGACTGTCCATCATTGGTTGATAAGGAAAAGTAAAATTTTAGTAAAAGGAATCTTTTGAGAGCTTGTCCTATCTGTAACTAAAAAAACCCAGAGACGATGCTTTAGTGATGGAATTTCAGTATTTTACAAATTTGACTTTGGAACACTCATTACTGAAATTAACACCTGGTTCTTTAGGCGAGGAATTGAGAACATATGTTTCAAGCACATGTACATAAAAATATATATATATAAAAAATATGAAAAAAATGCCGCGACCCATATGGTTTTCTCTGCACAATAGCTTGCAACAAGTATTGGTATACACTGAGTAATATAGATTTGATCATGAGTATTCAGAAATTTAAAGTTATTGAATTTTTAATATCATTGTGTTTTCATAGGTTTTCTATGCGAGCTTAATTAATAAAGTGAGTCCTGAAGAGATATTCAGACACATATATGACAAGCAAGAAGACAAAACAGAGAAATTACATATAAATAATTTACAAATACGCAAAGGTTAGCTTGAATGGATTCTACAGTAAAGCACAATCTAATGTGAACAATTATTCGTATCTAAAGGACAATTAGAGAATGAAGTAAATATGAAGAAAATATCTGTAAACGCACAGATGAACAAAATACATTAATTCACATACATGTGTATGAAAAAAGATTATATATATATATATATATATATATATATATATATATATATATATATAATATTGTTAAGTATTATTAATTTATAATATAGGTAAATTGTACTTTAGTCATTTTGTACATTTTGTAAACAACATATTTACTGCATTGGAACTCAGTCAGTCTTGTTTACATATCAATTAGATTGGAATTATTAATGTCTTGATGTGAGAAAAGTCAGGTACACACAGGAAACTTCCATTAGAGTTACTCATATTCTAGAATATTTTGTCAGGAGACTTATCTTTGTATTTATACAGGTTTGGCAAACAAGATTTAATTCCTATACTAAACTTCATATTATTAAGATCAGTCTATTAAGGAATTTATTTTAGTAATCAGATGTTACAGTTGTGAAAATCAGAGCAAAGTCAGAGAGAAGAATTATTTATTTGAAATATTCATTGGAATTACTGAAAGTGATTGTTCTCATATTTTAATTAATACTTGACTTTGGGATTTATGTGAATTCATTCAAAGGTATTCTGGATTATATCATTCGGGCATATCAGGTCATTCAAGTCTACTGACACATCAGAACATTGAAGACCACTAGCACATAAGGACATTCAAGGCTACTGAAATTCATTCGTAACATTCTATATTTAGGACTTGTGATTAGGACACTACGATTATTAGATTATTTGGACTTTAATTCACGTTATTGTAAGTGTCTTTTTGAATTTGTATTTTAATTGTTTAAAAATAAGTTGCTTGTTGATTTTATTTACATTGTTGGTTTCACTATCTTTCACTTACATTATTTTAAGACCTAGTATATTGTTACGACTCTATGGACTGAAAATTATGTAACAGATAGAAAGTGAAACCAACTAAATCAAGTAAAATCAGCAAGCAGTTAATTTCTAGACAATTAAAATTAAAATTCAAAAGACACTTACAATAACGTGAAAACGTGAATTAAAGTCCAAATAATCCTAAGTGTAATAATCACAAGTCCAAAAATGTATAATGTTCCGAATGAATTCCGATAGCCTTGAATGTGCTGATGTACCACAAGTCTTGAATATCCTGATGTATCATAGTCTTGAATGTCATGATGTACCACAATGATCTAATCCGGAATGTTTTGAATGAATTCACATAAATCCCCAATTGTCCTAAAATCTATGAGCACTTTAGTATTTCCAATTAATATTTTAAATAAATAATTCCTCTCTCTGAATTATATCTGATTTCAACAAGACAACTCAAATAAATTCCTTACAGAAATTCTAGAAATAGGAATGAATTTGTTTACCAAAAACTTTATATAAATACAGATGTCTACATGACCTATGTCACATAAGTCTCATTGTGAAAAGCCTATGAAAATACTTGCCTGCCTGACAATTCTCACATCAGAATATGAGTAAATTACTTTGTGTACCTCACATTTGTCACAATAAGACATGGAAATAACAGTCCAGCTGCTAACAAAATCGGCCTTGAATTCAATTGCTATGTAAACATGTTGTTTACAAAATGACCATAATCGGACTAAAGTGCAACTTATAATCATGGACACATATTATGAATTCAGTATACATATACAGATTGTCAGGGGAGTTCGCAAGATATGTAAGGTCATCTGCAAGAGTAGGATTGTAAACTATGTATTTTCCAACATAGTTTGCTCCTGATAATCTTATGGAGCAGCTCGTCTATGAATACCAGATGAAGAAAAGGACGCCACCCTGTCTGACTCCTTGTCTGATCTCAAACCATTTCGACTGGTATTTGTTAACTTCAACTGCACTTTGTACATTCTTGTACGTATCTCCAATTAATCTCCATACTTTGCCTTTAAGTCAAATAATGACGAGTTTTCAAAGTATTGTATCATGCCAAACAGTCTCAACGCCTGTTTGGTATCGAGGAAGGCAGCATATATCGAACTACAGTTGTCGGAGTTGTAGTGGATAACCTCTTGAAGGTTAAAAGCAGCTATGATGCAGCTTAAATGTTTTTGAAAACCTTGCTGTTGGGGATTGGGGAGCCGATTTTCATTTATTTCTCTTCAAGTTTACCGGTATCGATATTTTTAATAAGATGATCCTTTCTATTTTCTTGCCATCTTGGTTTTTGTGATGATGTTTTATTTACATCAAGTAAAATTTGCTTGGTTTTATGGTAAAAACTGAAACTAATAATTAACAATGAGTGACTGTCAGTAAAATGTGGGTCAAGCTCATGTATGCAGAAATTAGTAACATATTTCAGAGCGTTGATAGAGACGATAGAATAGTCAATAACAGAAGTATTTCGGAAAGTTGTCGCATCTTCCATTTAATATAATAAGATTATTATTTCTACCTATATCTATCAGTATTTTCCCAAAAACTAATTATTTCCCGGTCTAGTGTTACTCGTTTCTTAGGCAATTTATATTCATCGAGAATTTTCGTAGTATCATTGAAAAACTGAGCGTAATCGGTACCAAAATCGAAGTATTTGAGAAGGAACTCATCTTTTCCAAATAATCATTTATGTTATCAGTTCTGGCATTAAAGTCTACCATTAAAAATACATATTTGTTCCAGGTACACATGTTAGTAATTTCGGATGCGAACAAGTCAATTTCATCTTTTATATAAAACCTTGAATCTGATGGAGAAATATAAACGACCCCAAAATAAACGTCGTCGTCAGTTTGAAAACCAATTTGCTCGACTTTAAACCAAAGTATGTAATCTGAATCAGACTGAATGATACTTACAAAAGGAGAAATTCAATTCTTTACAAAAACGCCCAACCCGCCGCTCTTGCGGTAATGTCTTTGTTTTCGATTTTTAGACCAATAAGTACATCCGCGTAATTCAGTTTTATCAAATTGTCTAGCTTTGTTTCACAAACACAAAAATATTTTATTTTTGGATGAGTTTACAAAAATAGGGGTAAAAATGTTTACGTTTAAAACCGCAGACTTTTTAAAGATGCGCAATTAATAACTTTCTCTAGGAGACTTTATTTACCTGAGTTTGGTGGTTTATTTACCTGAGTTTGGTGGTTTATTTACCTGAGTTTGGTGGTTTATTTACCTGAGTTTGGTGGTTTATTTACCTGAGTTTGGTGGTTTATTTGATTTTGATATGGGATCATCACTACAATCGTCCTTTGAACACTTCGTGTACTCTTAAATGGTATTCGATGCGCGGCAGTCAGGGTCACTGTCTGAATTCTCTGGCGGTTTATCTGTAGGTTCTGCAGGTCCTTTTGACATCATTGTTCCGGGATCCTTTTCTATAGCATCTACGATAGTTAGTGGGGTCTTCTGCTGCATGTCGACATCAGCTTCCACACTACTGTCTTCAGATCGGACATCTTTGATTAAAACGGCTCCAGTTGCAACAACTTGTTGTTTGTTATAATCGTCATCACCGCTAACGTCGCTTGTTTCCAAATGTATCTCCACGACCCAGGGGGCTTGTATGCCTTTCGACTCTTTCTCGTCATAAGTAGTTAGCAAAGGATCACGGGACATGCTAATGTTGCTCAGTCTGCTGCGTCTAATGATTTGGTGCCAATCTGGAAAAGCATCTTTGACTGTTTTACCATCCACTTTTAATTTAATTTTAACTGGATGGTAACTTTTGATTGTGGGTACATGGTTTTTAGAACTTTTAGCTCGCTTAACAACGATTTCCGAGCATCTGTAATTTCTTGCGGATAAACACGACTAATGCCAAATTCGGTGGCCTTCAGTTTAGAAGCATTTGATAATATCAATTCAACCTCTTGATAGTCTCGCAAGGCTGCTATCATTGGTCTTTGTCTCACTTTAACAGAACGACTGTTAGCATTTCTGTTGATATCTCTGTTGAAACTTCTTAGCCGTTTTCCAATGCGGTGGGCTCTGTGTACGCATATAGCGTCCAAAGATAACGACCTTTGGGTACATGCGCACTGTGGCACTAAAGGATTTGCCCCCTGATTTATCAGAAAGTTAGTTAAAGGTATTGCAATCATGCTTGAATCCAGACAGAAAGAATACAATTATTTTTGAGAAGGCTAATTTTCGAATGTGAAACTAATCAAGCGCGATGGAAATGTGATACAGCTATCGACTATGGTATGGTCCCGATGGATTCTGAATCGTACCCAGTACTAAATCTCAGAAACTAACAGCATGCCAAGTCTCAAACGCAGATAAGAATATTATGTTCCTTCCATACCTTTCAAATTTCTTTCATTCTTGCCAATGTTCGATGTTACTGCTTTGTGTTTTCAAAACAAAAGTGAGAAACCACATTCCATCAACTTGGATGTTGAACCAGGGCAAATGAACTATGCTCACTGTTCCTGCACAGCACAGTACTTTTTTTTTAGATAATAGTAAATGAAAATAAATACAGAAGTTGATGAAAGAATAGAAAGAGAAACAAAGAACAGCAAATATGAGTAGACATACTCGTATACCGTATCGCAAAGTTTAAAATCGTTGCTACAGCTTTTCGTAAATGAGCATCGGCTTTCATGTTCTCCATTTTTTATTGCAAGTATTTTAAAATTATTGATCAGATATTCAATGTTATTTTATCCTTAATTTCAATGCAAATTGTAACCGCATAACCCACCTTGCTACCACCCCCACCCCCACCCCATTATCGTACATGTCAAGAACAGAGTGTAAACAGAGTGTAAACAACCTCATGACATGTACCGAGACAGGTACTCACACCTCACATAACATATTACAAACAAAATAATCACATGTAGAATTGCATAAACAGTAGGAAAGTAGACGTAAAGGGGTACATTTTTTAAATTAAAAAGGACAATGCTGAAATGCCCTGGCCATGTGGACTTGAAAGCACAGATCAAAAGTAGTTATATTTAAAACTGTACGCTGCATTTTGGATATTTCTGTTTAAATTACAGATAACGATTTTTTTAATGTTTTAACTTTTGATTTTATTTCTAAATAATAACCTGAACTATATTTATGGACAATATCAAACTATATACTGTCCTTTCTCCTTTAGTAACCTTTTATATAATCCTTGTCAACATATAGTGACGATAAGAAGTTACTTGGAATCTCGTGTGTGTGTGTGCAGCATATATATATATATATATATATATATATATATATATATATATATATATATATATATATATATATATATATATATAGATATATTCGTACGGCGACCGTGTACTGAAATTTACAAAGACGATTACTCTTAAACGCATTGTAACGAGCGCTTGTGAAATGAAGGAGTGTAACATTGTACCAGTTTTAACTATAATGACTTGCTAAAATGGTGCTCAGGAGCGAAAATGAATATATATATTTAATGGAAAAAAGACTAAACGTATGTTTTTTTTTAACAATTTAGGTTCTAAAATGCGAAAACTGAACGTCCATCATACCAAATACGCGAGGAGGTGCGGTTGCTAAGTGGTTCACGTGCCCGACTTGGTGTGTCCTTGGGCAAGACACTTTACTCCCGTTGCCTCGGCACTAAATAACTCACTTGTGTTGCTGTGCCGTAAAACATTAAATTAGCAACAACAAAATACGCCACTGCCGTGTGGATTAGAACTGCTACACAGTCGTATGAATACCCTTCGTATATCAGGTACACGCAACCGTACGAATAGCTTTACGTAAATTATGTACACGGTGGCCGTGCGAATAGTAGTCCATTCCAGATTAGACACACGAAAGTAAAACTAGCAAAGTGAGTATTGCTTATAAGTCTCCGATTATCCTAATTCCAATTCGATACATATAAAGCAATGCTGTGATTTATGATTCTGTCCACTTGATTAGGTTGTTGTGGCACGTGCGAGTACTTCAAATATTAAGGTGGACAGGCTTAGACTTGTCTTGTAAGCCGTTGTAATAGTCAATGAATCATTGTCGTGTTTTCAACATAGGTCCACGGCGTTAACTAGGGCAAAGATCAACATTAAGACTGGAGTTGTTAGATATACTTTTGATAAGATTGAAGTACTTGGCCTTGAAATAAGACATTGCGGTTAACAGCATGTAACATCATAACATGTATACATCAGACTTGATTGTACATTCGATATCACCATTAATTCGACGCTGTATGCAGTATGTACGTTGCTTACGAGATTTGCTTTCTCTTTCTTTTCATATATGTTGTGAATATGGACTACCGACTGACATTTTGAGACACAATGCCATCTAAAAGTGTATCCGAAGACAAAAGATTTCGTACAGACGGCGAGGGAAAGTCCGAAAAATTCAAGATCACAAACAACCATCATCACGAAATTTACATCAGTAATTGTGTACAGTGCATTAGAGAAAAAGAAAGCGATGGTGAAGAAGAAATGAAATTCGCCATAAAACAGATGGAAAGTGAGAATACTCCAGATTGTACCATTGGTAATCATAATTTGTCCTGCCCATCCAAACAGATAAGGGGTAGCTGTCATGAGGCCGGGAAGTCAAAAGTCAAAGACAATTGTTCAACCATACAATCGGATCTCCGAGATGTAGAGACGGTGAGTGTTCCTTTGCCGAACATTGGTGTTGGTAATGTGTACCAGTGCAAGTACTGCTCAGAGGAGTCGAAGGACAAGAAATCTCTAATTGTTCCCTGCAGGTGTTCGGGGTCCCTCAAATACGTCCACAAGAATTGCTTGAAGGTATGTGACGACGATGGTTACAAAATACATCTCACACCCACTACTACTACTATTGCACATCCTTTTGTCTCCCTTTTCGCTCCAACTACTCTTTTACCTTTCTTTTTCTTTCTTATACTCTTTCTTCTCTCTTTTCTCACCTTTGTCCTCCTAGATTGTCTCCGACTAGATCGTAACTCTTTGCTTGTATTAATCACCACCTCTGCTTTTATGTAGCATTACACACCAGTACACTACAACCACCAGCACCACAACCACCAGCACCATCATCATCATTTGGGAGCCACAGCGGGTTTAGTGGTTAGCGTGCAGGACTTTAAAGCCATAGGTTGCAGGTTCGAATCCTGCCCAGATTAGCCAGGTTGGATGCTACATGCACGATGTTTCTCCGAGCAAGGTACTTTACTCCTATTGCCAATGCATGATATAGCTTTTCTTGTGATGATGTGCTGTTAAACACCAAGAAAAAATCACAAGCACTGTCAAAATATCAACACCGCCATCATCATGATCATCATAACCGTCATCATCATATTGTTGTCTCATGAAGTTACACAAGACAGAATTCATTACATTGAGAACATTGTAGCATATGCATGCTGATATTCACCATTACCATAAGTTATTATTGCTGCAAACGAGTACCATATTCTATCTTTGTGTACATAAGGTTCTATATTTTTGCCAATATGGAGTTTTTGTACCCTTATTTTGATGTACTTTATGTTTTATTAGTGTCTGTGTATTTTATCTAATGGTTTGTATTATTACTTACAAGTAGAGTATTTGTAAAACACATATTCCCTCCGTATACAGCATTGCCCCACCCACCCTCAAAACAGATGCTCTAAAGAAACCAGGTAGCTTAATTAGTAGTGCGTCAGACTTGCAATCTAAGGGTCGTGGGTACGATAACAACTGAGGCCAGCACGGATCGGCTGCCTTGATGTGTCCTTGGGAAAGACACTTAGCTCACGATTCCTCTGTATGATATAGCCAATAATGATTTGAATGTGCTGTAAAACAAAAAATACAAATAAAACAAACAAACAAACCTGGGCTCAAGTCTCATGAGGCAAGACTAGACCCAAGGAGTAGTATGATATAGGGCTTTTAGATTTCAGTTACTGATCTGGGTCAAAGCCCTCTATACCCCATTACTTTACCCTCGCATCGCACGCGAGTGTATTATTTACGCGCGCGAGCCCGTTATGAGCGTTTCGCGATTGTAATTTGCGGACGAGTCCAAGCGAAGTTACCACGAGGTGCTCCAATACACTGTTGCAGCTAGCAGCAAATATTAATATTGATCGCGACTATATTGTATATAATATATTCTACGGAGATTGTGTGAAAATATATTAGACCAATATATTACTGCAGCAATATTCTTATTGATTGCTCTGCGATCCGAGACCGCGCTTCATGATTCATCAATAATTCCTGCGCGTACTGGTGCCCAAATAATCGTTCTGCAAGTGTACGGTTGAATCGTTCCACAATAGCCTGGTCGCGATCTATATTAACATGTCCACGACGAACCAGCACCTTATGTTTTGCTAACAACGCAGCAACGGTTCCGAGAAATTCTTTGCCCGGGTCCACCTGCAGAAGTCGTTGCCATGTTAGCGGCGAACGTGTGCAGATCAACCTGCAAAAGTCGTTGCCATGTTAGCGGCTAACGTGTACAGATACGTTTCAATGCGTCTGTGACACTCGCTAAATCTTTGGACGTTAGTGGCTCGGATTTCTTGTATCTGCTGGCAACATCAATGACTACGTACGCGATCATGCGGGAGAAACAAGATGTCTGCATGAGAAACTTCGTGTGTGTGTGTGGGGGGGGGGGGTCCTCACATCAAACCATCCACGGGAAATCTTTCTTGGTGCGTGTAGGTAACTCTGCCACAACGCTTGTTTGGACAACCATGCTCGCGCGACCCTGTGGGTGACTTTTGCCGCGCTCGCTAACTTTTCAATAGCTGCTTCGCCCTTCCAATAACTGTAGGGACTGTATTATGTCGCGGAAATGGTCCGCTCGTCAACTATACTTTTCTTATCCATATTTATTATGTTGCGGTTTTACCCTCAATGAGTGAACTTTGTCCACCCAGTGGCGCACCAGCGGCCGTGAGAGGCTTCGCCTCCAGTACAATCTTGGCCTTCATACCTCCTGTGATGATCCATCTGGCAATTCTTTCTACGACACCTGGCCCCGCAATCGCGTTCAAGTCATGGATGAGATCCACATCTTCACGTTGATCCGCACGGATATCACTTGATGCTTTATACGCGAGATCATGTTGATAACATGCAGCATCGAAGCGGGTTAAAACGTTCTCCTCCTGACTTCGGTCGATTGTTAGAGTCCAGTCGTAAATCCAGTCCTGTTCTAGGCCCGCAGTATTTGTATTCAGCTCCACTGGTGGTTCTCGCGAACATAAACGTCTTTGTTCCACGTCGAACACAAGTTCCCGCAATTGCGGCTTTGCCATTACGTGTCTGAACACGAATTGTATTTACGGTACGAGTTTTCATGCGGCATTGCAGATAATTAAAAAATCATGATTGAGTTATACAACAATTAACATTCAACATGGCATCACGATAAAGAAAAGCTGATTTCACCGTCATTGACTTCACTTCACAGGCAAAGCCCAGACCACCCAAGCACGATGAGATGTTTCCAAACTCGGTTCGCGCGCAAATCATTGGCCCGGCCGGATCTGTGAAAACCCAACTGTTGCTGAATCTGATCATGAGATGGTTAACGTAGGATTGGTTGTACGTGATAGCGCCGTCGGCGGACGATCAGCTGTGTTATTCTTTGCTCAAGACTTTCACGAAAGCGCTTGAGTCGTCGAGAAGCTCGTCGTCCACCTTGAGCTTTTTCCACAATCGATGAAGCCCCCCCCCCCCCCCGCCGTTGAAGACCTTGACCCGGGCGCGAATAATCTTGTCATGTAGGACAATTTGATGCTTGACTCGCAAGAAGACAACCCCGCGAGAATACTTTCCCGTGGTCGACACTAACACAGACGTGATCTATGTGACCCAACAATACACACACGTGCCTAAAGTGATCCGGGACAACTGTAACATGCTGATGATATTTCGTGGCGTTGACACGCATAGTCTGGCAAACATTCATTGGACTTAATGTGTCGCCGACCACTCATCGGATGATTTTCCGAATATTCTCGCGCAGGTAAACCATGACCAGAATAGTCTCCTCACAATCGACTTGACTGGAACTTCCGGAAAATATCGCGATGGTTTGGACAAAGCAGTTTAACAACCACGATGAACATATACGATGATGAAATCCACCAGCGATGCCATTGCAGACGCTGCTTACCGACGAGGCAAAGCTATGGGCGAATAACAACATTTCATACCAACAAAACAAGGTGAGGGTATCAGCAAAATGCACGGTTTGCCTATTGTTGATTGTGTGATCCCAGACCCGCAACAGGTCAACAAAATTGTGGACAGGTAGAAAACACTCATGGGGTCGGTTCGCGCCGGCAACAACGCACCAGAAGTCATCAATGAGGCCCCACTGATTTGTCAGCGGTTGTTCAGCGACGACATCATGGACCCGAAAACGTTTCTCTCGTTAATGCACGAACTCATTAAAGACACCGATGATGTATATAACGAACTTGCTTATGACAAAAATGATGAGTTTTGAGACGCTTTCCATTCTTCGCAAAATCAATGCCGCCATGCAACGTGTCGTTGCAAATACAATCCCGATCGTCACCTCGATGATTGCAATCTCGTCAACGAAACCGAAATTCTATGTGAGATTCTCTACACCAATTTCTTGCGGGAATCCCGCACACTTGAGATCGCGCTAGCGTCGTTGCGTGTATTCGATCGCCACCGTTTAGGGGATTTAATGTGAATAACTCATTTGTGTTCTCGCCGGAGGGCGGTCAAGAATGTTCCTGGATATTTATCGAACTTCCCACTGGAGCGTACGAGATTAAATCAATGAAAGATGAGACCCGACGGAGGATTTCATTGATGACCAAGCACGATTCTAAAATCTACATACGCAAACACGAGCCTACACTCAGCTCTGCCATCTCGATCGGATCTCCACAGTATGCGGTGGATATTGCACATTCGTCGTTGAGAATGGTTCTTGGTTGACCTGACGATAATAATGAGATTCCAGCGGACAAAATAATTCTGCGTGCAGGACCCGACGTTACCGGATACAATATCTCGCCACATATTGTCAGGATTGCCTGGACGATTCAAGTTAATTTAATCTGTGACGCTATTAGTGGCAGGGTTATATATTGTTCGAGTTCGCCCCAAACGTGGAACGGGGTGATTTGATGTCAATTACTCCCTCAACACATGTATATATTCCATGCAACAATCCCCGGTTGACACACCTTCGTTTTTCTTTCTTGTGGACCATGACAAGCACATGTTAGATCTCCACGGGGAGACATTGACAATACAACTGTATATTAGAGATCGACGCGACACATTACGGAAATAGTCTTGTTGATGTTGTCCGGAATTGTTTACAGGCGCACCAAAGGTGCTCGCGGCCTTGTCCTCGCGCGCTGCACCAATTGCTAAACAAGTTATAATGCGAGTCGTTGACAGCAGCAAAGGTATTGCTGCGGATCGGTTGAAAATTCGAGATCGACTACAGCAATTAGTGACTAGAGCACCGTCAAAGGCGTTTACGCTTCCACAGGACGTTATACTTCCATCGATAGCAACAATGCCAACTCCGGTCAGTAAAATCAATAATAAAGCTGCTCAACGACGTCTAACAAATTCGATGATTGCAAATGCGGTAATGGGAAGCGGATTCGGAAAACGGGGTTTTCTAAAAAGGTGAAACAAATGGCAAAATTCAAAGATGTACCCGATACCGCGTTTGACATGGAAGTGCCTGTGATGATCGATTGAAGCAAAAGAAATTTTCAGTATCACATTTACCCGGCTAAGCATCTTAATCAAAAAGACCGAATAGAATTACAAGTGCATGATACGTTTCGGTATTTTCTCCCGTGTGAGGCCTTATTGGAAATTGATGGAAGACTTATACAAAACGACAATGCTAATTACCCCGACGGTGCCTAGGTTGGATTTGTCAACAATGGCATCATGGCGTTGTTCAGCAGCGCACATTATTTCATCGATGGAAAGGAAATCGAACCAAGTTAGAGCAACGTTGACATTGCCACAACATTTATTGGACTCGCCAGATACAGCGATGATTATGCAAGGTCTGCTGGCCCGTCTATGCTGTTTCAAAAGGACGCAAATGAACATACAGATCATCGACAGCATATGAAGATTTCCCAGCATGACTTTGCTACGTTGTACCCGATTTATTACTTATCTCTGTAACATCTGGACTTGTACAGACAGTCCGTGGTCGACATGCACTTACATGCACGTGTAACTGAGGTCCCCGCCGACGGTTACAGATGTATTACTGTGATTCTCTCTCATAAGATGCTGTTGAGGGTCATTGACGCGCCTGTGGAAAACCGTAATTGTTTTCACAAACTTGCAGTTGTTGTAATTGAACAGCATGATTAAAAATAATGTCCTATCACGAAGTTAAGGTTAGACTTAGCCCAAAGCAGCTTGTGAAAATAAAGAGCGCAATACGAAACGATTGCGGGTCACATTACACCTTTCTCCGGAAAGTTAACTGAAGATATCCTTATGTTATTAACCCAAACACAGCTTAATCAGTTCAGTCCAGCCAAATAAAAAAACACCTCAGTGACATTAAACTTATCCAAGTCAGAGGTGACACAAATGCAAATAACCGGTAGAATATTTCCATTCCTCGCGGCAATTTCAGCGTTGATAGCGGCTGCGGCTCACGCGGTTGCAAAAGCGGCTGCGTTATGGGCCGTCAGAACTGCATCCGGGATAGCTCTGAAAAAGGCGATGGGAGGTTGCATAACATCTTGTAGACGATAAAAAAGGAAAAGGTCTTCAATTATCCAGCCGGAGCCAAAGGTTCCCGAACGGAAGCGGCCTTCGATTGTGGTCTCGCCGTTGTCGGCGATGAAAAAGAAGCTCTCGCGCGTCCATTAACTAATTTTGATTTACTCACGATGACAAAATCAGTCAAACATTTCCAATGTGTCTTCATGCGGGATGAACTCGGAACCAGAAGACCCTCAGCCGATGATCTCACGCAAGTGGGAAACCGGCATCGTTAATCTGGATTCAACACCAGGACCTGGGACTCAATGGGTTGCATACATGGTAACGCCTCAACATCATTTGTATTTTGACTCGTACGGGCTTACACAGCCACTTGAAGTTGTTGCTCATTTAACCCGTGGCGCTAGTGCTGGAAGCAGATCTTCTCGACCCATGTTTTATTCGACGCTGCCTTTGCAAACTCGGATGGTCGGCACAATATGTGGACATCTTGTTGAAGCACTGCGTACACTCAGCAACATCACAAGCGCTTGTTGGTTTTACATTGTCACTTAGAAGCTACGCTTGATAGTATACACAATGCCTATTAACATGTATGGACGCGAAAGCGTAGCAACATGACGCACTGATGTGGATTTGATCAGGTTTGCCACCAAAGCGGATTTAAATGAGTTTACCAGCCGGGTTGTTGTTGACGTCGACCCGGGCGAGCTTGCGATTTTTCAAGATCAGACTGGAAAATTGCAAAAGTCTAACGTACACATTCAGGATATTGTTTTAAAGCCGCGAGGCACTATCGCGCAAAACCTGGCCTAAATCACTGACAACCAGGAAATCAGAGACTCTGGTGTGTCGTTGCTTTTATCAAAGACAACGTGAATGCAAAGGCCACTCGGGTGCTATCACAACCACCCTCTGTACTAACTTCATTTACAAAATCCCTAGAACTGCTGCCCATCGAAGGAGAGGAAAAACTGACCACATAATGACAAATGGTCGACTTGCTTTTATTGACGTGGATGGTTTTCATAAATCTAAACTTCACATCTTAACAGCGCGCGAGTCCGGATCGTGTTTATTTCTCGTATCCGATTATTATAGTAGGTGGAGTCAATTGACAGCATCGATACACAATCAGCCTGGTACACGAGTAATAATAATATGTAACGAACCCGACACCGGTCTTCCAAAATCTTTCATATATACGACAGCAATATCGTTGATAGCTAGAGATGAAATTCAGTTTGAAGCATTATACATCTATCCGGATGGGTACTTGACCGTCTTTGGCGTTTGTGTTTAAGATTTATTATTACATTTAAGTGATGAATTCTGAACACGGTGATGGTGTTGCGGAATTTACCGATAGAGTGTTGGACCGGTTGACAGCGGATGCTAACATTGATAGCAATTTCGTTCCACTTGTTGATGAATATCTGTGTCAGAGTGATGTGAACAAATACTCGTATACACTGAAATATAATCTTGTTAAGGGTCAAAAAGAAATCGACAGTTGGGACCACCCTGGTGTGGAAATACAAACTCGAGGCCAGCTTTGAGTCATCGCATTAGGAGATGAAAACGCCCGGTCGCAGACTACACCGCCGGGCGTGAGAGCACTCAGTGATTGTTTGTACAACGATGAAGTGGAATTCACCGACAAATCCACCCTGGTTACATTGCCCGTTGATTATGTTGAACCATCATTGACTCGACTAAGAAGAGAAAAATCTCGACTGTTATTCAGTAAGGACGCACTTGTCCGTGCAACAGTTCTTGGGCGAAAACGAGAACGATCGTTTCTGACACTAATAAATGGCGCAGTCAATATAGTTCCAAGTGAACGTGGTGCTAGGGCCCCAGAACGCACAATCGACTTATATATTTCCCAAGTAGATAGTTTCTATGATTGCATGGCAGTTGTACAAGTAAAAAAGGGTAATTGGTTAGAGGTGCGTATGCGTGTTTCACCTGAACAAGGCCAGCTTGTCGAGTGATTGTACTTCCCCATCACATTATAAATAGAAGAACTGCGATGGACCCTCAAAGTTACCGACACGAAAAAATAATATAAGCGGAACAACAGCTGCAAGATGAAATCACCAAGAAAACCGTTTTACTCACGAATTACAAACACGTTTGTGTGATCGTATATGCTATTTGCAGAATCACCGCCACTACCACCATTGGCCTTGGTGTTGCTGGAATTGTGACCACGACAACTATCATTGGTAAGCCAGTTGGATTTGCTGTCGGGGCTATATCGATAGCAACTGTTGTGGCAGGCGCCGCTGGTAAAATAATATCGTTAATGTTACATTCATGAATACGTGTCTATTCAGAACTTCTTGCGGCGGCACAAAGTAGTCTCAGTACGATTAGTAAACTCTACTCGATGGCTATCGAGGATAAAACAATTAGCATGGCTGAGTTCGAAATGGTACTGGTGGAAATGGAAAACCACCGGCGACTCCGCGCACAGATACGGACACGGGGAGCTAGCGACCCCAAACAGGTAGCTGATTTACAGGCAGTAAAAATCGAGTAAATGTTTATCAGGGTATATCGATATGCATGCCAGCTCACAGCAGTAGGTTATTGGAGCACCTCGTGGTAACTTCGCTTGGAGGCGCCCGCGGGTTCCAATTGCGCGAGGCTCACTACGGGCTCGCGCGCGTAAATAATACACTCGCGCGTGATGCGAGGGTAAAGTCATGGAGTATATATGGCTTTCACCAGATCAGTAACCGAAATCTAAAAGCCCTATTATCATATTACTCAAGATCCAATTTTAGTTGCATAACTGAATTTATCTTTTCATGCCCAATAAGTGTAAATATGGTCATAGGGTGGGAGTCTCAATAGTTTCCAATTTATGACACAAGGGCTAAGTCCCTGCGGGTAAGGATGGTCAAGGTCATTTGCATGTATAAATTTGTCTTTTATGCCCAGTAAGTGTACATATAGTCACTAGGTGAAATCTCAGTAGTTTCTAAATCACTGCGGGATGGGAATAGGAAAAGATCCCGGGATGTAGCCCATGTGTCCCAATCTGACATGTGTCGACACTTGGGTCATTGATCACACTTGTCAATTTTCAGACACTTGAAACAAACAACTTACAAGTTATTTGAAATGTATGTAAAATAATCCCTACCCTCTAGCCCCACCAAATGAGATCAAAATTTCAAAAGTGTTGGTGTAATCTACTCCCAAAGGACTGTCATAGACCCAAGTTTTAGTCTAGGTGTAACAGTATAACAAGAGTTCAAGGATATTGCACACTTACCACGTAAGGACGGACGGTAAACTCTATCACCATATAACCGCCTTTCTTTGAAAGCGTGGAGATTGTACGTTATTATTATTATTATTATTATTATTATTATTATTATTATTATTATTATTATTATCAGAACTGGATAAGATTTCGTTCCGAAGGAAGTTCTGAAACCGAACCTAGGTGTGAACTTTGCAGGTACAGGTTCTATCACCAAAAGCAATATAAGGTAAGATACACAAACACTACCACTATACAGATGTAGTTAGCAAAGGAAAAAGATGAAACTGATTGTACATGTGATGAAGCTTAATACGCATCACAGTTACTAGAGAGACGGACAGACAGACAGAGACATGCAGATGGTGGCGCTCTCCTGTTTCGTACTTTGCATAGGGTTAGAAATTTAAAGAAAAAGAATTAGCCAGGGTTTCCTCGCTGGCTGTCCTGGCTATTTAAAAAAGACCTTGTATATCTTAGGTATTGTTAAAAGAACTTTGAATTCCCTTTATTTTGGTGTATGATTGATGGGTGAAATTTGGGTTATAGAGTATACAGCTTGGTCTTACTTAAGATGTGCACCTCTCAAAAAAACTGCTAGCTCCGCTTGGTCATTTTCACTTCCTGGACTTCAAAAGTAAATAAAAAAAAAAAGAGCCGATAACTTTTTTTTACTTTTTGGATATTTTTTAATTCATTCATAGTACTTTCAGAGGCTGGTATTGTCTGCTCTGGCAAAATTCGTTTCCCTATTTTAATAACTGCTGAAAATAGTGCACTTTTGACTAATTCAGGCTGATTTTTCGAGTACTTTGGAGCGGCCATTTTGTCCGCTGTGTGCTTAGATCATGTCCAGTTTCCACAAGTACAATATGTAAAGAAATTTCAGCCACAGTACATGAAAGTAACATAGAGGTATGCCAACATTCTCTCCATTGTGCATGTTGCAAATGCAAAATACTTCATCTTACACCTGTCACTCACTCAGAAGCATGTATTATCTGTAGAGCGCCCCCAGATGTAGACCTGTGATATCAGACTGGTATAATTCTATGTGATATCAGACTGGTATAATTCTATGTGATATCAGACTGGTATAATTCTATGTGATATCAGACTGGTATAATTCTATAATAACTAAGGAACAACTACTTTACCATAATTGCTTGTAATATTATACTCTGTCTTGTTGATGAACAAATTTCCCTTGTCGTAATTCCCTTGCGTGCTTGGGGATGTTGAACGGGCCCGATGTGCCATCTTCTATGTCGTCAGAGGGGACTAATGGAGGTAGCCTGTTTGGCATGGGATTTGTCACGTGATGAGATTCCACCTGAGGTCTTTCTACTTTTGAAAAGAGTGCAGTTTATATAAAAAAATTGAACTTGTAATTTAAGGGTTTTACCCTTTATAGACCCCTCCGCTTCTATGTCTGTGTGTGTTGTGGGGGGGGGGGGGCGCGAATATATAGTAATCTTCTGTTAAGTCAGCCTGTTCGTACGTTTGTTCATACGTCTGTCCAATATGATTAAAATCGAAATCTCCGACATAATGGGAGATCTGACGGACACCGATATAATGCCATGTTTATGTTGACCTTTCTATTTACAAATCAGATTACCGTTTTCACATTTATAAAAATGAAGAATATCTTTCGGAACATATCGTTTCTAACGACAACTCTCCCTAACACGAAATGCAACACTTTATCTGATAGGTTACTGAAAAAAAGCGGACCGGGCATTTTAAAGGTCACCAGAATATGAATCTTTTTAGGTGCCTATCAGATCTATTTATTATAAACAGATCTCGATTTTAATCACTGTCATTCCATCCGTCCTTCAGTCCGGTACACAATCGTGTTAGCGCAACTAATATTGCAGTTCTATATAGATTGCCATGAAACTTGATAAATCTTACGGTCATCACCAGAAGATGCGCATGTCGAATTATTGCCCTTTTTGTCTTGAAGCAGTGTATGACACAATCTTGTTAGCACAACTAGTCCCACAGTTTTTGATGGGTTGCCATACAACTTGATAAATATTATGATCTTCTTGTCGTGTAGATTAATGTATTGCATGACACAATCTCCTTAACGCAACTAGTCCCACAGTTTTTGATGGATTGCCATACAATTTGGTAAATATATCATCTCCTGAAGATGCGCATATCGCCAAATCACTGTGTTCATGCAATTTGTATAGGAGTTACTGTGCTTTTTGACTTGCAGATGAATGCAATGTATGACAAAATCTTTTGAACGCAACTAGTCTCACAGATTTCAACAGATCGCCATGAAACTTGGGATATGTTAAGATCATTATTTGAAGATGCGTTTATGGATATATCATCGTGCTCCTGCTATATTTGCTAGAGTTATTTACTTTTTGACTTGGAGCCTGACGCAGTTATGGCAGAATCTTGTGAATACAACTAGTCTCAAAGTTTACCGTGTATCGCCACGAAACTGCATGCATGGTATGGCCATCATTTCAAGATGCGCATACGTCACATCACTTTGCTTTCATAATTGTTGGTAGAGTTACTGCCCTTTATATCATGCAGCTGAAAGCAGTGTCACAAAGAATCGTGTGAACGCAACATGTCTTGCAGTTCTTTTTATGGATCGCTGTGAAACTTGGTACATATTATGGTCATCATTTAAAAATGCACATATATTGACAAATATGTGTGCCCCCGTCCTTTTTAAATAGAGTTAATGCCCTTTATGACTTGCACCTGGATGCAATGTATAACAGAGTTTTTTTAGTGTAGCTACTATTGCAGTTTTTGTTCATGCATGTGGACCATGTTCACACATATGGACCATGTTCATGCATATGGACCAGTCAATTACTACGGTTTATTATGTGATTTACAAGAGTGTTTTATTTGAATGTTATTATTTTTGTTTGGTAGATGTCAACACATAATTTCAATCAATTATCTTTCTGCAGTACCGTATATTGTCTTACCTTTGATCTTTTCCTTGCAAGTTAAAATCATCTTTGACACAGGGTACCTTCTTTATTGCGTTATCCAGCCATAATGCAACTCTTTTCTATTTTATTTTATTTCCGGCTGGTCTCCAGTGGGGTTTAAATATCGAATGGCTTTCGAATTACGCTGCTGGATGACCTAAAACGTAGAGCGTACAATGTCAGTTTTGCTATTAAATTAAATATTATATATGTTACAGAGCGAACACAAAGCCACATAAAAGAGCCTATACCTACGTTATTACCAAGATATAAGTTTTAAAAAGTACAATAACTTTACATGCTTCAGGCCCTTTTCAGTCATTTATTACAATGAGGTAAAAGTGAACAATTAGCCAACTTAAGCGTTCATAACTCAAGTGTACCGTGGTCTAATCTGTTTCCCCTCAAGCCGTCAGTGGAAGAAAAGCAAGAAAAAGAAATGGTATATAGCAGAAATTCCATTTGCATTCTCTGTAAGAATTTAGGAGCCATCAGATGCCAATATTCTCTGGCACGTCCTTTGATAGAGTTAATTAGTGCATTCATATTAATAAAACATTGCCTAGATTAAACTTTAGTTGGAACACTATCTTTACATCTGCGAAGTACAAAGCTCGATTTACGTCGCCGACTCCTGCCTGGATTAATTATTGTCCTTTGATTGTTTTTCTCTGGGTATTTCGGACGACAACTTGAAGACCATTGACCGCTGTCATTTATGTCTTGAAACATACTAAAAATATTAGAAGCTTATCGTTCATAAAGTAGAATTTATAAATAAGAAAGTTTCTGAATGCAAGTATTTTATATCTTCATATTACTATTTTTTCAGTGGACCAAGTGTTCCTGTCCAGAGCTGAGCCGATCTGACTGCTGGCTTTACTCTGTTGGGAGTATTTGTGTGTTGATCGTGATCTGTTGTCTCTTAGCTCTTATTTTATGCTTCGGTCAGGACAATCCATTCACAAAAAACTATGCAGATTACAGAGCAGACGAGCGTGTGACTTTGTCTGTGACCACCAACAAGATTAACAGAGCTATAGGAACATACGGCCTCCGTACGCTGGACAATATCAAGATTGTTTGTGGGGTTTCGTTCATTATTTTCTCTGCTTTGTGCGTTTTCCTGGTTAAATCATGCAAAACTCCACTTCATAAGTTCATTTTCAGGTACATACAGTCAAATGAGCAGTGGACAATTCTGCCTTACAGTGTCAGTAGAGACTCTTTAGTCATGGAGAATGCAACTAATGTGTGAAATGCAACATTTAAGTTATGCAGATATTAAAAGCTTCCATAAAAGGTATTACACAGAATTTCAAGCAAACGGTGTCTTTCAGGAGAGTGATGTGGGGTATGTGAAGAAAAGCCGATTGCAATGCTATGAACCATCTGAAAGTGAAAAATATGAATTCTGACGTTGACGCTGTGCTATTTCATATGTTGGAACATTCCGAAAAACAAGACCAGCTATCAGTGCCCCTTGACTCCTCACTCAAACTTGCCTTAGATGAACTCTCAAATGTTACTTGCTGTGACTGAGACATTATTGTGTGTAGATCCCGTCCGTCGCGCGTGAACGGAAATAGTATCACCTGCTTTCTTTACCCAGCGTTTTTTTTTAAAAATATTTTATTTTATTCTTCATATAACAGCGAAACTGTGGAGCGCATTGGATATAAATACTTGTAAGCAAACAATGTTAAAAAGGACAGAATGAATACAAAAATCCTGGTCTTGAGTGCAGTGTCAGCCATTATACTCGACGTGTACAATTGTAATTTTTTCATTAATATCACATGATGACAACATGGAACATAATACATCTGTGTCATTTTTGATAATGAATAGGATTTAATTTTTTATCTGATATTCTTATAAAGATATGACCATTGATATTTGCATTCCTTTGAACCAGATCATCATTGTCGCAATAAGGCTGTTTGCAGGATCATTGTCATGGCTTGTCCTTCAAATGATCCGTAACAAGTTCTAAAATGAGAACACACATTCTTAAAAACAAAGAAAGAAAGTATGTATGGGAAAAGCCAAGTTTTTATGTTTGGATCTTTAAATCTTATTTTTTTTAAACCTATGAAAATACAATTAGAGGTCTCTTTATTGTATACAGTTTTTTCAGTTATGAAATTATTGCATAACCAGATGTTAGATACTGTATTTGTAAAAACTATTCTACAGAAGAATGGTATATAATATATGATTATTTCGTTTATTATAAACCAAACCTCGGAAATAATGCACAATATTATATAGTCAAGACGTCATACAAAATAATGCATAATAAATAAATAATGCACAATATTATATAGTCAAGACGTCATACAAAATAATGAATAATAAATAAATAATGCACAATATTATATAGTCAAGACGTCATACAAAATAATGAATAATAAATAAATAATGCACAATATTATATAGTCAAGTAGTCATACAAAATAATGCATAATAAATAAATGATGCACAATATTATATAGTCAACACGTCATACAAAATAATGAATAATAAATAAATGATGCACAATATTATGTAGTCAAGACGTCATACAAAATAATGCATAATAAATAAATGATGCACAATATTATATAGTCAAGACGTCATACAAAAATAACGATATTATGGGGCAGAGTATGGGCATGCTATTGAACTATCTGGTGTGCATAGTGAAAACGTGGCAATAGTTAAATGCATTTCATATTGTGTTAAATAATCTGTGATCACAGGCGGTGCCATTTCTTTTATTCAAAGTTTTAAAATGTGCAATATATATGTGTATGTGTGTGTGTTGTGTGCGACTTGCTCTCTCTCTCTCTCTCTCCGACTTTCATGGGGTTGTGTGTTTACAAATTAAACTTGTGGTTATTAGTTCAATTCTTCTCCAATAAGCCTCTCGTTTTAATTGGCAACTGTATGATAAGTGTGTCCTTTGATGTGTCATATTTGGGTTCACTACGTGTGTAGTCCGAAAATAATTCTCTTGTTTTGTTGATGTTTATCTCTCTCGACGTTGTGCTGCACAATTGCACTTTTTAATAATCCGGTACATTCATATAACTGATGCAATAAATAAAGTATATAAATTTGTCTGCACAGAAACCTTTCCTGAAAGAAAACTTCAAGATTTATTTTCCATTTTTTTATTCGATCATGTGTACGAACATTGTGCGGGGACAAGTAAAAAAAATGCCTCTGAATCTCCATTCCTTTGAGACACCGTTACAGTATGAAGAATTCCTCTTCTTATGTTCAAAGCACCTATCGCAGCGTATTATCATTGAAATCCAGCTCAAAATTGCAGTTTATCCTTTTCATCTGTTAATAAATGTATACGTCTTGTATATTAATAGTCTCAGATTGGCAGTGCTAGTCACGTGCTGTTACAGCATTGTTAGTTTGGTCCTTTCAGAACTGCTATTATGTTTCGTCTATAATCTATCCTCTTCCAGCAGTTTTATATGTTTTCTCACGAAAACAAAGAATAAGCATACACGGTGCTCTTACTATCTGTGGGAGCAAATTCAATTTTAACTTTGCGATATTTTCACCTCACTTAGAATTTATCAAAGTCTCGCCTTCTCTGCCTGTATAATAAAGCCAGTTCGTAGGTTGAACCTATGATGTCACTATCTTACCACTTAGAAATGTGTTGTCATGTAACGGTCTGTCCTTAACGTTCTTGATAATTTGCAAAACGTATTCCTCTGTGTATAACGCGCATCAAGTTGCGAATAAAATCGTCAGAATCCATACAGTTATACAGCTTAACATTTTATATAGAATAAACAGACAGACACAGATCAATCTGCGCATTATGCACGTCATAACTGGGTCAGTGCTATTCGCAGCAAGGTGCGCGTTATATACGGGTAAATTTGCAATATGTTCCCATAGCTTCACCCCCACCCCCACCTTACCCCATACAGGACTCTGCCGTTTGCCTCCTTGTTTAATGTACATATATATGTATCAAGTGGGTTTTTTCACTTTTTTATTTGGCAACCAGTGAATAACTTAAATAAAGTTGTACTTATCTAATCGACTCATGTTCTCTTCAAAAGGTACCCTAATAAGTAGTAGATATATAGATACTGCTTTTCCGTTTAGGAACCTTAAGGCTAAGTTGGACAAACTGGTTTAAGCTAATAATACAATTATTACGTGTTCATAGTGTGTATTATGCCTTACTTGATACCTCTGATTGATGAACAACTCTAATTGAAAAGTTGATGGCTATTTTCATACACTCAGATACACACACACACACACACACACACACACACACACACTCACACATGTCAGAATACTTGCATTTATTTCATTATAATGTTTAATATACACAAGCTATAGTACAATTCTTGAGCTGTGTACATACAAAGAACAGAATGGTGATAGGTAATATGCATTTGTCATATTTCTGCAGTATCTAAAAAACGATTTGGTCTTTTCAAATACAAATGAATGTGGCTCGACATTTCAGAATGGTGTCATTTTCAAGTATGCATTTCGATGTACAAGGTTGTGTAGGTCGATCGGAATTGATAGCGACTGCAAGGAAAGTATCAAATGTCGCCTGGGACTATTATATACTCTATAGTCTAAAAGATTATGGTAATCTGCGGAGCGATATTGTTAAAAGTATTGAAAGTGAGAAACAAAATTAAATTATCTGTACTTATATTCGTAATGTTTTTGTCAAACTTTATCCTATCGTGCATATGTGGTTTGTCTATTATACTTAGTTAAATCTGTATTGGTTTATTTCTGAAAATTATGTAATATTTTCATATTGAAATGGATTTACAAGACTTAAGTAACAACAAGAAGTGCATATCATTTCAGAAGGTTTCTGTGTAAAGAAAACTTGATCAAATAGACCATCCATCTGCTTCACATCAGATTTTTCAGGCAAATAATTTGCCAGATGAAAATATGAAATGCTTGACTAGATATTTTGTCACTGCAAGACTTTAGAAGCGAATCCTGAAAGTTCCAACTCTTTTCCGAATGTCTTGGCAATTTCTTTGTAAACACAGCTATCCATGTATTTTTTTTATTTTGCACGAGATTTATTTTCGCCTACAAAATTTACTTGGAATCTAAAAGCTGTTTAAAATTTCTCGCAATTTATAAATCAAGGAGATTTTTGAAAAGCATATTTAAACTGAACTTGATGGGTTTCCTGTTTGGTTAGCTTTGAATCAGCGACATGACTTTGAACGCTGCAGAAACAAATAATTATTTATTGGACATTTAAATCGAAGAATGATCGTATGCTACCTCTGATCGAGGAGTCCTACAAGCAGATAGGAGATCAAATGATATAATAGACTTAATGATTTTATGTGAGGTTGAAGCATCTTGGGATCTGTGAACTGGCTTGAAAGTTAACCACGTTCCTACTACAAATTCGTTGGCTGATCAACAAATTCTTCATACATGTATACTACCTATTATTTGTCTTCCCACCAATACTAATCCTGTCAATATTTATACCCTTGCCACACACGCACATTAACACACACACACACACACACACACACACACATATATATATATATATATATATATATATATATATATATATATATATATATATATTAGTGAGTGATTTCACTTGTAGTCTCTCTATCTCTCTCTCTCTCTCTCTCTCTGCCAGAAAAGTAAGAAACAATGTTGAAATTGAAAGAAATTCTGAGAAAAACGTATCATCCAACAAAACTTTCGCAGTTTTCACGAATACCTTCTCAGATCCTGCAAAAGAATTTCGACGAGAGTAAGCAAAAAGTTACATAAAAAAAATCCAGTAAAAAATGAATCCTAACAGAAATCCATATATGGATTAATTTATTGTAAGAGTGTCTTGTTGTTTACTTCATTCAAATGGACAGAAGGTCGAACAGAAAATGTTTACTTTTGACGGTTCTTATTATTTAGTTTATGTTTCATTCTACTATCGTCCTGCATCTACAATTCAAGCCTGTACCGGGATACACTATCGCCAGGGTAAATATCGCGACTCATCAATGCATCGATGATATCAAACCAGCTCTAGTGTCGAACCCGCGATCTTTGCATAATGGGTCTGACGTTCTACCAACTGAACTACTGCGGTTCCCCTGTAAGCACATTAAGAACCTACCCTCTTCCAGAAACTATTGCGTAAAGCATGTCTACAATAAAACGGGCGGATTTGTTAGGCCACGGATTTGTTAGGCTACGTTTAGAATCTCGATACAAAGGCAACAGTACTTTTCTTTTATCCATCACAAGCTGCGAAAACTTTTCTTGATCCCATACGCCTTCCAGCTAAGTTTTCTATGGGACTGCGCGTCTCGCCAATTCTCGGTCTATCAATTTTAAAATGTCGCAGCTATTGAGCATGGTTTATGTCGTACTGGTATCTCGCCATTTGTTTTCTTTGACTCGTTCTCTTGAATTCTGTGTACCCTTTTAAAGCCAATGTTTGTATGATAAATTTCTAATTTCACTCAGCATAGACTCCAGAATTTCTTACCTCTGATACCGGCCCCACACTGTGCGAACACAATGCGAATGAACGTCAGATGCCCCACATTGTGCAATGAACACAATGCGAATGAACGTCAGATGCCTGCCTGCGCGTCTATATTATAGCAGGGGTATTTGAAAAGTTTTGAATATATTGTTTTATTACATATTTCAAAATGAGATGTTTAAATATATCAGTGGGAGAACAATGATATCGCCACAGTGGCGATATCACTTTTGGAACTATTTTCTTTTTCCATTTAGGAAGTATATCTGCCCTTATGTATGTTATTCAGACCTGTATTTTCATATTGAGGCCTATTTCATGTTATCTTCTTCTTTTCCTTCTCTCCCTCTCTTACTCTCCCTCTCTCCGTCAGAATGAACAGATATTAAAATGTGTCAAGACTGTTGACCCTCTATATGTAATCAAGGAGAAAGCGCCATCAAGAATGCCTACAAATAATCCCCAAACAACAAAGAGTAGGTTTTAGGTATTAACTTCTATAATTAGTTTTCCACATGAATCATGCAAATTGTCACTGACTGAACTTACATGACCTGTTGCCATTCGATAGTCTCTGTCACCCATAGAGTATCGTATACCTATTACACTCAACGACAAACGGTACACATTTTTAAGAAAAACTCTTGATTACATAGAGTAATAAAATTGTTGAAGTAGCGATTTTGACTCTCAACATAATCATAATCATGTCCTAAAACGACGGAGAAATCAGGCATTGATGAGTGTTGACTGCAACCCGAAAAATTAAGTGACAATCGAAATTTGGGTACAGTGCCTGTTACCGAAATAGACTGCAAGCTTGCCAACACACAAAAATTCACGTTTGAATGCAGAAATGAATAAAAATAGAAACCAAAATACAAGTAAACTCACAATCATTAAAATCTGATGTTTAATATCGTTACGCTTTGAAGTCTGTTGGATCGTTCTCTCGTGTTTTTACAGCACCCCCATCCCTGCAATTTTCACTGTATCAATCCGCGAAAAAAATATCTCTTCATTTTCGTATGAAAACAGTCATTAATTTGACAAAATACACAATCTAAATTTGTAAAAAGTCGCTGTCCTAAAATTATTGTAAAATTATTGTAAAATTATTGTAAAATTTCGGAACTTCATTTTATCAACGCAGTAATGCAGCTGTTAATCACATTTACACAGAATGGAGAAACAAATCCATGCAAATCAAAGATTTCTGCCTTAGAAAATAATGACAAGTTTTTTGTTTGTTTTAGTAGATATAAGGAAATATTTCACTCGTGAAGTGGAAACATTTTTGTATTATGATTCGTGGCTTCGTCACTCGTGACAATACAACGTTTTCACCACTTCACTCGTACTGTTTCCTTATATCTACTCAAAACATGTAGATATCCTCTATATAACCTTTTTATTTCTTTGAACATGTGAACAAATTTAACGTCCATTCATAGACAAAATGACGCTCTTAAAATGATTTCCAGCTGCACGTGCATCACGCCGGATAATTACAGATATATGCATGTGATGTAACATAGGTAAATGATAGTGACGTAAAAATATCAGTGAAGGAGAGCATACTTTAAAATCAGGGCGGTCTTAGGGTACTCGCTGACTGATATTAAGGCCGACTTGGATAAAGTTCACGGATGTAATTCTTTATCATATACTACAACTTTGAGATGGTTTCATTGTTTTAAAGATTGTCGCAAATCCATGGAAGATGACCCACGTTCTGGAAGACTGTTGTCTGATATTGGTGAGCGGGAACAAACTACTTTGAAGGGGCAATTAATGAAGATGCTCGATACACAGTGGAATATATTTCTATTATCACAAGCATTAATTAGCGAGCTCTTTTTAATATAGTGAAGAATCTTTTGAGCTCAGAAAGGTTTGTGCAAAATGGGTCCCGCATTTGTTGAAGGCTGATAAAAAATAGACTCGGGTTGAAATCGCCAAACAGTTACTCGCCAAATATGAAAAGAGTGACCAGAAACGTTAGAATATGATTGTCACATGTGATGAAACATAGATTTACTTTTCTGAAACCGACTCGAGAAAAAATATACGTTTTGGATCGGAGAAAACGAGCAGAGACCACAAATCTCTAGACGTAGTCCGACTGTCAAGTGAGTTTTATACGCATTATTTTTCGATGCAAAAGGCCCTGTCGTCCAAAGTACCTGTGCCTGACTCTGCTAGTATCACTGGATATTTTTATGCCTCCAAAGTGTTGCCAAAACTTGTGGAACACTACCGAAACACCCGTCCGCGCACCGGTACCCGAGGTATCCATCTACTCCATGACAAGGCATCGGCGAAAAAATCCACCGTCGGGACAGACTTTCTGCAGGAGCACAGCATTCAAACTTTGCCACATTCTCCATACAGTCCTGATTTATTAGCTCCAGGTGATTTTTGACTGAATCCCGTAATCAAAGATCCGCCAAGGAGCAGACGATTTGAAAGCCGCCTGTATGAACAACATACCAAAAAAGCGAATACAAAATGGCATTTAAAATTTGGATAATGAGACTGAGAAAGTGCATGGGGGAATACTTTGAGGGGATGCACTGGCGTACTGTTTGGGAAAGTGCATGGGGGAGTATTTTGAGGGGATGCACTTGCGTACTGTTTGGAAAAGTGCATGGGGGAGTACTTTGAGGGGATGCACTGGCGTACTGTTTACTAATAAATGAATTTGTTGTACAGCGCACTAATATTCAGAACTTTTTCAGTGTCCATCGTAAGTGCGTAAGGCAGCATTTCAACTGAAGCTGCATGGTTTCATTCGATTTGTCAGTTTCCAACCTCTTAATGTCAACACCCGAGCCGTCGAAAGTACCTAAGTTATGTATTTAGAATTTGTTCAATCTACATAACAAGTGTGACTAACATAATAAGGTGATCTAAATCGCAGTTTTATATATATATATATATATATATATATATATATATATATATATATATATATATATATATATATATATATATATATAAGGGCCCTGAGAGGGCGAGTGGTCTAAGGCGCTCGCCTTTACAGATCACTGACATCTCACCTCTGCTTACGTGGGTACGAGAGAAAGTTTCCTGTGGGTCGGTGGTTCTTCCCAGAGTTTTCCCGGGTTCTTCCTCCACCAAATATACTGGCCGCCATGTAAAGCTTATCATGTGCTGAAAAATATCGTTAAGCCCACAAAACCAAACCGGATTATGTATTCTTTTTGAACCATTCACACTGTAAATATCCCATTGGTTATGTTTCTTATTCGTTCTGTGTGCATTCAATTCGGCATCTTACATGTAACTGCCTGATAACTTTATTTTCTCGTTTAGTGATTTGTGTACTCTGCGTTCAAACCGTCAAGACCACGAGTTCAATGATTTGTGTACTCTGCGTTCAAACCGTCAAGACCACGAGTTCGTAGA
Source organism: Margaritifera margaritifera (assembly GCA_029931535.1). NCBI lineage: Eukaryota > Metazoa > Mollusca > Bivalvia > Unionida > Margaritiferidae > Margaritifera > Margaritifera margaritifera. Next base: position 50,549 of record JAQPZY010001243.1, on the reverse strand, counting down.
TTTTGTCAGCTGCTTTGGCATTATGCAGTCCCACATCGTTTGAAGTTAGTTCCAGTTCCAGATTTTTGCAAATATTGAAGGTGCTTACCATAAATTTCCATTTAACGTTACGAGCGTCTGATTAATAAGGGAATTAAACCCGAGAACCAATATAGCAACACTGAAGCTGCAGTTTCTTCCCTTTAATTTGGGGACCTTACATTTTCTAATTATCTGCAGTTACTCAACAATATGGGAGTGGTCACATTATTCCCTCTTTTTAATAGGTGTTAATCACAATAATATCAAGGTTATTTATTCTTAAAAGACCTTGTATTGCTTGAATTATTTTTTCACTGTCTTTCTATCTGTCTGTCTACGCGTCTTTCCCAAATTATATGGTTATACAGTATAACAAATTGTGTTTCTGACATTCTTATTCTTCCATTTTTTCTATCTCTCTATCTAAAGCTTCTCTACGTTTGCAATATTATTTTAAAAAATTCAGCACTTAAACCTGAATTCATAATATAAATTTGGATTTGGTGTTGTTGTTTCTACCTAAGTATTAGTCAGTCTTTCCGCAAAGTAACCAAACAGAAACAGTTCTACCGACTGGTTAGAAAGCCACGCGTTATACCGCCACATTCGCTTATCGCTAACATTGTCATTAGCATATTTCCAGACTATTACATTCCCGCGTTATACCGCCACTCTCGCATACCGCCAGCCGCTAGCCTAAAATTTGGACAAAAGTAGAATTTTCTAAACTAACTGCCTTGGTTGTTACGTTATTTGTTCCGCCAGGCATTAGTATCATCTCTCTGTCGTTTAGTCATTGTCTTAGTTCATTATTAACATTTTCAGCTACCGTCATGATGCTGAAAAGGCATTTGATAATTTGAAATATGCAAATTTTCACAACTTTAGATTCCATGGAAGGAGGACCCGTGTCTTATAAATTGTGCACGTTTGATAGCCATATTAAAAATGATCCACAGCTTTCATTTTAGATTTGGATTTCCGACATCAAATTATGAAACTAAATAATGTTTTTGTAAATTTAAGTTCTTGCTACTTTAACGGCTAATATGGGCTTTTACTGTCAGTGAAATTTATCAAATAGCACAAGAATTAAATTTTGCTGTTTTGCAATTATTAATGATTATATTTAACTCATTTTTAACTTATTAAATCGGGTTTTTTTATTCGATATTTTTTTATTCTTAATAATGACTATATATATTTATCTTTCTATCTAGCTATCCATTCTCTTAATGAGGGCTGAGATCAGAATCCCTTTATACTGCCAATCTCGTTATAACGCCAGTTTTCCAGTTTTGTCTGTGGACCTGTGGACTAACTAATGTTGGTGTTCTAAAGAGTGTAGATTTTATATATATATATATATATATATATATATATATATATATATATATATATATATATATATATATATATATATATATATATATATATATATATATATATATATATTATTACTACTACAACTACTACTACTGAGAGTCGTGGTTGTGGCGATAATGATGATGCTACATACACTTTGAGAATCATCATCGCCCTTCTTATCATCATTGTCACTTAGACGTAGTTCGCTCTGTATTTGAAATAGTTTTATTGTTATTCTATTACTATCCATGGGCAGACAATAAAATAAAACTATTTTAAACACAATGAAAAGTCGGTCTCCATCACTACAATCATTATCATAACGCCAGCTACTAGGAATTGCATGATTTCTTAATTCAATGACTTCGGTTATAACTCCATCGGAAAATATAAACTCCTTTGTAATATACTGCAAAACGAAAGTGAAAAATTCAGTTTAATCATCGGACATGTATTTCCAGTTGTACTCGTATTATTTGGAGCATCAGCGTCATCATATATTCTGGGAAATTATTCGAGTCATTTCTGTATCTGCATTGGCACAGAAGAAGAGATACTTTAAATAAGATGTGAATAGTTAGCTGACATTATCACTGGTTGGACAAGATACAGGGCGACATTACTGTCACTGACTGCTGATGTTATTCATATTTACCTTCTAACTACGTGTTGGGAAGACTTAAATGCATTGAGAAGGGCTGCGAGAGAGAGACTTACGTTGTACAAGTTAAGACAGGTAAGTTGTCTTTATGTACAATATTCGACTGTAATGGTCTAAGGGTAGTAAACAGTTTATTTGTACGCGCACCATAATACGGCAGAGCATGGACCAAGTCTATTATTACAAATAGGGGTGGAAAGACTGTTCGTGTAATCATTATTGCGTCGTTGGTGTACATCAGCTGTATGTACCTTCTTCAGCGTCTGCTGTATTAAGATAATATAGTATCAGGAATATATATATATATATTCATTCAGCATGCTATTATAAAATATTTGGTGCTTAAAACGTGTAAATCTGCACCCCATTTTTACTTGGGAAACTCTTCTTAGATTGTAAATACTGTGCGATCACATCTGCGTGTACTTCGTCATCTTGTAATAGCTATTTTAACAAACTGTCCTATTTTAAAATAAAAAAATAAGTGATATTAAAATGCATGTTAAAATCCGACAAGATAGCGTCCCAAATTTATGTTATCATGTCCAATATCTATCTATCTATCTATCTATCTATCTATCTATCTATCTATCTATCTATCTATCTATATATATATATATATATATATATATATATATATATATATATATATATTATTCAGTTATTCAGTATACGGCAAAAAAAGCGGAAGGTGCTACAATATATATTATAGTGAAGGGGTATACAAATGCGAATAGTACTCTGTCTAACAAAAGGCATTCTAAAAAGTGTCAGACCCAATTTTTTTTTTTTTTTTTTTTTTTTTTTTTGGAGTTCTCAGGTTATATAAATAACAGAGTACAAACGTAAATAAAACTATGTACCTTTCACGTTGTTTGTATATTCATATTGGAATAAATAAAGAATCAAACATCTTCACTCACGAATACAGAGTGAATCAAATGGAAATGTGCTAAGTGGAATGATCCAATCAACCGCAAGAGCATACAAACTACATCGATGTATTCAACTTCAAGCGTATGAAACACTGGAATGAAAAAAGTAAAAATACAGAGTCGTTAGTGAATTGACATAGATGACATAGATGATATTACAGTAAAAGATGTACCGTCTCATTTGCAAAAAGGGCAGGAAAAGCGCCATGTCGGCCTCGCAAGTGAGGTACGGTGTTACTTTATCAATAATGATATCACTAAATCTCTCTCTCCGATTAAGGAAATGTGAAAGTCCTTACTGCTCCTGGGTCACTGCTTCCATCTATTGTGTGTGTGTGTGTATACATATATATATATATACCATTAGTAATATCCGCCTAGTGACCGTGAGGATATTAAACTTAGCACACACCTCTCTCTCTCTCTCTCTCTCTCTCTCTCTCTCTCTCTCTCTCTCTCTCTCTCTCTCTCTATATATATATATATATATATATATATATATATATATATATATATATATGCATAACACTTGATTGTATACTTGATATCACGATTAATTCGATGTTTTATGATGGAGCTTTGTATGTTGTTTACGAGATTTGCTTTCTCTCTCTTTTCAGATCTAGTGTGAATTTGGACTCCAGCTGACATATTGTGACACAATGTCATCTAAAAGCGTATCCAAAGACGAAATGTTTCGTGCAGATGACCAGAACAGTGAGGAAAAGTCCGACAAATTCAAAATCACAGACAATCATCTTGACGAAACTTATAGTAGTAATTGTGAACAGTGCATTAGAGAAAAAGATATCGATGGCGACGAAGAAATTAAATTCACCATAAAACAGATGAAAAGTGAGAAAATTCCAGATTCTACCGTTCAGAATCATAATTTATTCTGTCCATCTAAACAGATAAGGGACAGCTTTCACGAGGCCGGGAAGTCAGAAGTCAAAGACAATTGTTCATCCAAGCAATTTGATTTGCGAGATGTAGTAACGGAGATTATTCCTTGCCGAAACAGTGTCGTTGGAGAAGTGTACCAGTGCAAGTATTGCAAAGAGGAGTCGAATGACAAGGACTCTCTTATTACTCCCTGCAGGTGTTCAGGATCCATCGGATACGTCCACACGCATTGCCTGGAGGTATATAACAATCACGGCACAGGAGTATGATGTTTTATCCAAAATAATAGATGAAAAGTTAAGAAAGAAAAAAAAAAATACCGAAATACCAATATCAGTATTATAATAGACACAATGAGCCCAGGTCAGACTTTCCCCTTCGATATGTGAAGGGGTTGAATCGTTGAATTGATATGTGTGGTCTTGTAATCTGCATGCGATTCGGAGGCAAAATGTAGCTTAGAGACGACAGACGAAGAGGGAGCAGAGGTGATGTCTGGTTTGCACCAATTATCTATATTATTATGTAGATACTGGTATTTTGTTTCTTTCTTAACTTTTCGTCTTTATTTACGGACAAAACGTCAGATTCCTATGATCATGGTTACAAATACATCTCACCACCACTACTACCACCATTACCGCCAATCTTCTCACCTTCCTTTCCGCTTCTACTACTCTTTCACTTATTTGTCTTCTAATAATCTTGTTCCCCGATTGATGATATATTTGACGATGTTGATAATAATGATGACTATTATTATTATTATTATTATTATTATTATTATTATTATTATTGCAACTGAGTACCATCTTTGATATTTGATTATATAAGGTTTCTTCATCTTTTTACCCTTATTTTGATGCATCGCATGTTTGAAGATTGTCTGTGTCTTTGAGCAGATAACTTGTATTGCAAATTACATTTGGAGTGTTTGTAAAACACATATTCCCGCGACATCCCGCTTTGTCCCACCTATAACCAAATTCTGTGTCCTTAGCGTCAAGTCCCTGGAGGTAAGAATAGACCCAGGGGCCAATCTTAGTTGCATATCTGAATTTTTCTTTTCGTGACCAGTAACTGTATATATGGTTATAGGGTTGGGATCGCAATAGTGTCCATGTTATCACCCTGAGGCTACGTCCCTAGGAGCAGGGATGGTTTCTTGAGTCAATATCAGTTGCATATATGCATTGTCTTTAATCAAGTGTATATATAATTATAGGGTGGGATCTCAATAGTTCCTAAGTCCGTGAGGGGATAGAAAAAGACCCCGGGGCATGATCTAGGGTTCTCATTCTGGTATTTGTTTATACTTTGGTCATTTATTATACATGCCAAATCTCAGACTCGTGAGACAAACAGCTCAGGAGTTATTTGAAATTTAAATAAAATTGCCCCACCCCTTTAGCCCCACCCCCAGGGACGAGACCAAAGTTCCCAAAGTGTTGGCACAATCTACGCCTTTAGGACTATCAATGGCCCAAAGGTGTCACCTCTAACGATGTAAGAGGAGTTCAAAGACTTTACATACATACTTACTGTCTCATAATACCCACGTGTTTATTTGAAAGCGCGAGGATACTACAGAATTATTATTATTATTATTATTATTATTATTATTATCAGAACTGGATAAGAGTTCGTTCCGAAGGAAGTTCTGAAACCAAGCCTAGGTGTGAACTTTGCGGGTACAGGTTCTATCACCAAAAGCAGTATAAGGTAAGATACACAAACACTACCACTATATTTAGCGAAGGAAAAATATGAAAGTGATCGTGATAAAGCTTAGTTGAGAGAGAGAGAGAGAGAGAGAGAGAGAGAGAGAGAGAGAGAGAGAGAGAGAGAGAGTTGTGATTCAAACTGTTTCTGAGATTTTCACTTGTTATAGTCAATAAATGCTTGTAATATTATACACTATATTGGGTACTTTTGGTTGAGATTGTTAATGACCGAGTATCTTTTCTCGTAATCCCCATGGAAACTTGGGGATGTAGAATAGGCCCGTTGCACCCTCCCACATGTCGCAAGAGGCGACTAATGAGGCAGCCTGTTGTCGTGAGATTCGTCCCATGATGAGGCTCCTCTTGAGGTCTTGAACTTTTAAAAGACTGGAGTTTATATTGCGACATCTTTGTCTTTAATTTGTTGTCTCATACATACATACATACATACATACATACATACATACATACATACATACATACATACATACATACATACATACATACATACATACATACATACATATCCTCTCTCGTATTTATTTTACCTTCCCTTAATCTGTCTGCAAGGTGGCTATTGAGGAACCATTTAGACCAGGTCGTGATTGGCTTAAATAAAGAGAGAGTAAAACGTAAAAATATCATGGTTATTTTAGTGTTTACTGTAATAAATATTACGGTTTAGCATGCGAAATATATAATGTAATAAATATTACGGTTTAGTATGCGAAATATATAATGTATGCGAAATATAATGTAATAAATATTACGGCTTAGTATGCGAAATATAATGTAATAAATATCACGATTTAGTAAATGCGAAATATAATGCCCCAAAAAAGGATGGAACAAGGTCGAAGGGAAGGAGACAAGATGCACGAGAACTCATTCGCTAGGCAAAAGGAATTTACCACTCAACTATAGGCACAAGCCTACTGTATTTTTTTGAGAAATGCAGGGTATATACATTTTATTATAATTATAAATTGACACCTATATACCAAACAGAGAAGAAAGCGCCTATCCCTGGATCCCACATAATAAAAGAAAAAGAAACGGGACATAGCGGAAATTCCGTCTGCACATGCTGTGAGAAATTATTAACCATTAGATGCCATCGTTCTCTAGCAATTATCTTGACCCTATCATAGAGTTGGTTATTGCTATGCCGTATAAAATACTGCCTGTGGATAGAGCCTTGGTTGAAATGCTTGCTTTGAAGCTACGATGTGTGCAGTTCGATTTACGTTGCTGAATTGTGCCAGGGTTCATTATTTTCCTTCCATAGTATTTTTAAAAAAAATTTTTTTTTTTTAAATTCTGGATATTTCAGACGACCGCTTGAAGACCACTGACCACTTGAAGACCACTCACCGCTACCATGTACGCGCTGAGTCATACTGAAAAACATTAGGAACTTATCGCTCAAAAAGTAGAATTAATAAATAAGAAAGTTTCTACATCCAAATAATACTTCATGTTACTATTTTTCAGTGGACCCCGTGCTCCTGCCCAGAGCTCAACCGATCTGATCGCTGGCTTTACGCTGTTGGGATTATTTGTGTGTTCATCGTGATCGGTTGCCTATCGGCTCTTGTTTTATGCTTTATTCAGGATGACTCCTTCAAAAAGAACTATTTAGAGTTCAAAATAGACACACTTGTGGCGTCTTCTGTGAACACCAATGAGATTAACAGAGCCATGGGAACATACAGCTTCAGTACGCTGGACAAAATCAAGATTGTATGTGCAGTTGTGTCCATTGTTTTCGCTACTTTCTGTGTCTTCTTGGCTAAATTATGCAAACTGCCACCTCACAAGTTCATCTTCAGGTATATACAGTCAAACGAGCGATGGACAGCTCTACCATACAGCGCTAGTAGAGATTCTCTAGTTATGGCTAATGCCACCAATGTGTGAAGTATAACTGGTTTGCAGAAATAAAAAGCTTCCACAAAAAACGTTACATAGAATTTCGACCACACAATGTATTTCAGTAAAGGGAAGTGAGGTCTATAGGAAAAATAACAAAAAAAAAAAAAAAAAAAACATTGCGATGTATATGGTATGAACCATCTGCAAGGTGAAAAATGTTAATAGCTATATTGATACATTCCGGAAAACAAAAACAAAGATCAATGCACCTTGACTCATTTACTTAAACTTGCCCTAACTGAACCCTCAAATGTTGTTTGGTATGACTGAGACATTGACCTTGGCTATATCCCGTCCGTTGCCCGTCAACAGACAATACCGTATGCTTCCTTCTAACCATAACATCTTTTTTAAAGCAACCTGTTGGGTGTAAATACTTTTAAGTGAAAATTTGACAAAAGACCAAATTGAAAACAAAAATCCTTATCATGATCTTGAGGGCAGTGTCATTTCGATTCATTTACCCGTAGTGGAAATATTATTTTGCAAAAAAAATTTGATTGTTATCACATGATCACAACAGAAAGCATTAATACCCGTATGTCGGAGGAGCCGCGGTGGCTCAGTGGTTAGAATGCCAGACTCACGACTGAAAGGGTGCGGGATCGAATCCTATCATCGGACCAGCCTGGGTCAGCAACCGTGCTGTGTCCTTGGGCAAGGCAATTTTCTCCAATTGTCTCGGCACTAAAGAACCTACTTGTGTTGCTGTGCAGTAAAGCACCAAAGCAAAGCAAACCAAACCCCTATGTCATATTTGATAACAAATAAGATATGAGCTTTTCTTATGATCTAATCAAGAGATGCCGGTATCTAGTTTAATTACTGGATCCCAATGAAAATGCACACAAAGATATTTTTTTTTTCAGTGTAGGGTCATTATGAACTGATATGGTCTTTTCTTCAATAAATGATACAAACTAATATTTAAAATGAGCACGTATTCTCACAGAAGTAAAGGTGTGTGCAAAAAGCCAAGCTATTCTGTTTGCACCTTGAAATTTTATGAAAAATTATTTAAACACAATTTGACATCTCTTTATTGTATATACCTTCTTCAGTTGTGACGCATCAAAATTCCTATATAACCGGGTGTTAGGTGTTGTATTTGTACGTTTCTTCCGATGACGTTGAGAGGTAATCTAAGATATGGTTATTTCGTTTGGAGTTTTAGAAACCAAATCTCTGAAATAATGCACACTATTCTTTAGTCAAGAAGTCATAAAAAGTTAACGATATTATGGGGCAGAAAGTTAACGATATTATGGGGCAGAAAGTTAACGATATTATGGGGTAGAGCATGGACATGTTTTGGAGCTGCTTGGTGTGTGATGAAAACATCACAGTTATGGAATGTACTTCATTTTGTGTCATTCCTTTTATTTAAAGTTTTAAAATACATATTACTTGTTCTCTCTCTCTCTCTCTCTCTCTCTCTCTCTCTCTCTCTCTCTCTCTCTCTCTCTCTCTCTCTCTCCGTGTTTCATGGGATTGTTTGTTTACAAATTAAACTTGTTATTCGATCAATTCTTCAGAGATGTACTTACGCCCATTCTTGAGATATTCATTTATTTTTGACGGACAACTGTCCGATTGTTGTATCCTTTGATGTATCATATTTGGGTTCCCTCCATGTATAGTCCGAAAGTACTTCTATTCATTTTGTGGATATTTTGCCTCTATCAACATTATGATGCTCGGCTGCAGTTTTGAATTAGTTCTCATGTGCATTTATTTATTTATTTGTTATATACCTATAAATGGTACATCGCTCCCAGTAATTATTTTCCGATAATCTGATACAGAGATCTGTATCACCTACTAGCGTTTTCCTATTCCGTTTCACCGCAGTCCAAAATACTTGAACTGCTTTATGACGTCACAGGAATGATCCCACTCCACCCAATTCTTGATAAGTTAATATTAGTTACAGAATTGAAGCAAGCGTATTATACAAATAATTATGAATAGTTCCAAATTCGTAGAGCAACAAAAGCCAACCAGTATCTTCGGCAACTTTGAAAAGCATATAGTGAACAACCCACTAGTTGTCACGTGCTGATCGCAGACCATCTTCAAGTTTCACTACGTCTGCATCAAGTTTGGATAGCGAAATCGTTGAAATGCTTCCGTGCACACAGCTGATAAATTGCAATATCATTGTCAACCATTTGTATCAACAAATTAGAAAATCAAAAAGAATAAGCATGCACTTGCCATTTGTCAGAGAACGCTTAAGTTTACATCACGCTATTTTACCTCAGTCACTATGAATGTCTCGCCTTCTCTTGCCTGTAAAATAAACCCATTCATTGGTTGAATCCATTATGTCACAATCTCACCACTGTTCATGATAATTTGCATAAACGTATTCCTCTGCGTATAACGCGCATCAAATTGCGAACATTACATATATAATAAACAGACAGACCCAATTCAATCTGCGCGTTATGCGCGCCACATCTGAGTCAATATTATTCGAATTAAGGTGTGTGTTATACACGGGTATATACGGCATAATTTGCAATATATTCTCATAGTGTTTGTGTCCCCTTACATCATAGTCAATGCTTGTTTTCAAATTTGTTTTAAACCAGGGATCGGCCATTTGTCTTCATGTTTAATAGACATGTATATGTGTAATTTGTTCATTTTGTTACTTTTGCACTTTGCAACCAGAGAATAATTTAAATAAAGTTTTATTTATTTAATAGACATGTGTCATGTTCTCTTCAAAAGACTTCCCTTGAAACAGTACAGATGCAAATATTGCTTTTCCAATGAGGAACCTTAAAGCGAAGTTTATCCTTGGACAAACTGGTTTAAGTTAATAATACAATTATTATGTGTTCATATTGGTCATAATGCTTTATTGATGCCTCTGATTGACAATCAAATCTAATAGAAAAGTTGATCGTTTTCACACACACAAACACACAAAAACAAAGATCAATGTACCTTGACTCATTTACTTAAACTTGCCCTAACTGAACCCTCAAATGTTGTTTGGTATGACTGAGACATTGACCTTGGCTATATCCCGTCCGTTGCCCGTCAACAGACAATACCGTATGCTTCCTTCTAACCGTAACATCTTATTATGTGTTCATATTGGTCATAATGCTTTATTGATACCTCTGACTGACAATCAAATCTACACACACACACACAAACACAAGCGTGAACACACACATACACAAACGCACGCACATGTCCTAGAATATTTGTTTGATATGGGATTCATGATATTTCATTACCGATGTCATCATAAAGATGTAGCATATATTTCCAAAAGTTTTATTTTATCTTAAACATATGTTTTGCCATTTTCGTACAAGGCAAAGGGGTTGGACTGAAATTCTACGAACTTTGGTGGTTAGCTCTTTCCTGGCAGATACACAAAACACACATTATAACAGGCATCGTAATGACATTAATGTGACATATATGAAGTAAGTATCAATAATAAGTATATGAAACAAACAACGAGATCGCAAAGTATTATGATAGTGAGGCACAAAGTAAATATATGTGTTCGTATATACATGATGTGTTGAAATGTATTTGATAGTTCCATCGAAATACGAATTTGCTTTAATATTCAAGGAAATAAATCCATATTGAGACCAGAAAGAGTAGTAGAAATTTTAGAAAAGCTCAGAGGATTTAGCTGCCAATGTATTTTTATTATTCTGACAGTTGAATACAACCACTTCGAAATACAACATAGCAGAGGTCAAGATCTTAACTGACAATTAGAAGGATCTAAAAACACACACGAATTAGTGCAATTCTTGATCTGTGTATCTGCACACTAGAGGGGTAACAGGTAACATGTGTTTATAGTACTTCTGTATTATCTTGAAAGCGATATGACCTTTTCATCTAAAAATGAACTTGCCTAAACATTTCATGGTATCATTTGAAGTTGTCATCTCCAAATAAAATGGTATGCAGGTCGATCGTAATTGAGAGTAACTGCAGGGAAATTAACAGTTGTTGTCTGGGAGTGTTAGATAGTCAGCATTTTAAACGATTATGGTTAGCTGTTTCCAATAGTGTCACAAGTTAACGATCGTAATTGCTACAATATTGATATAACTTAATCAAGTGAATGTCTTCCATGATTGTTTCATTCTTCTCTTCGCCTCCGTTGGCACACAGCAACACCGTCATATAAAACAAAATCCAAAATAACGCTGAGAAAAGGCTAATGAGATGCAGAGCAATAATTGTTAAAGTGACGAAAGTACAAATAATTATTTCTTCTATCAAGCATCTGTGGTTTGTCTATTATAAACCTAGGTTGAATTTGCATTGGTTTATTTCTGAAAATTATGTAACATGTTTTCATATCTAAATGGTTTTTACAAGACAGCGGTAACACACATAAGAAATTTATATCGTTTTAGAAGGTTTGTTGTTGATGGAAAATCTATCAAAGAGACTATCCGTCTGATCACGTCAGATTTATCTCGGAAATAGTTTGCCAAAAGAAATATGAAATATTTGGCTGCATATTGTGTCACTGCAATACTTTAGAAGCAAAGCCTCAAAGTTCTAACTCTTTTCCAAATGCTCTGACAATTTTTAAAAAAAATGTTATTCATGTACGTTTGTTATTCTTAAATGCTCTAAATCACTTATATTTTGCATGAGATTTATTTTCGCATAAAATCACAAGGAGTCTAAAATGCGAGTTAAAATCTCTCGCAATTAATAAATGCGAGGAGATTTTCGAAAAGCACATTTAAACTAATGGCGGTAGATCGTGATTTCCTGTATTCGCGAATAAGTAAAAAAAAAGAGCTACGTCAGTGAAATTAAGTAGTCAGGTAATACAGGTGCTTTACACAAAACCGATGTAATCAGAATACAAGCACAGTCAACGTCCATTTTAACGGAATCGGAAACAACGAAATTTTCTGATACAACGAAGAGTTTATGAGGTCCAAAAATGTGTCCATCTATGTCACAACAATCTTTATTCTGATATAACTAATTCTGAAATAGCCAATAATGTGAGATATGAACAAAACTTACGTCCCACAAACTAGTTACCTCACGAATAAGGAATTAACAACTGTGCTGGACGTTTGTTAATTTTTTAAGATTTCGAAGCGATTACTTATAAAAGAGAGAAAGCCTATCTTCTGCTAGTGTATCTGTCCCCTCTGGTATTGAACACTAGCAATATGGATTCCAGTCTGACCTTCAACCACATTGGTATGGCTCCAAATTACATACGATTGGTTAATGTTGTGAATTCCTGTTCACCAAATTGCCTAATATTGGGAAGTCTTCCAACTATTCTGTGTGTTTAGTTCGACATTTGTACAGTCGAGATGAATATTTTTCAAATGATTATTCTGAGTGATTAGGTTGGTATTATTCATTCGAGATCACAACTTTTCTTTTTGAACATTTTAATTCTTCCATTTGAGTTTCTTAATATTCAGGGACTTTACCTGGGCATTTTTTTCAGTGTTCAAACTTTTTAAGTCGCTTTGCTAAGAACGGGAGGCCACAGAGACAAGTCAAATCAAACAATATTTCATACAAGGACATGCACGAGGGCAACAGAGTTCCCGAATTAGACTGCATTTCGTTGTAGCATGAAAATTCAGTGTTTCAACACCAATACACATCTTCAAGTCCAGTGATTTTCCACAAATTTATTTAGGGCCAGACTTGGAAACACCTTCCGATGATCTTGACTTATAAATACAGCAGTTTGCGCAGTCTATCGGTGACTGTAAACAGAGAATCTCTCCATCTCAACATCGGACTCTGTGGAAGATAATGGAAGAAAAAGGCCAAAGAGAGCAACTGAAGACAGAAGAAGAAGGTGAGAAGCCTAAAACAGGTGCTAGAGACTTGGTCAATGATCCCAAGAAAAATCTGTCTATTGCTGACCTGCAAAAAATGAAGAAAAACAAAAAGAAAATAACTTCCGATGCCACTTCAGTAGCATGTGGAACCTGGTTCATGGAAGATATTATCATTGTACATATCCAGTGGCAGCGCGAGGGGGGGGGGGGCATTTCCCCCGGGCGAGTGGTGGGGGCGCAGTCGGGAGCTTTTTTTATAGCTGTTACCGGGCGTAGATGGGGGTTGGGGGGTTGGAGGGTGGCAACTGACAAAAACTTTTCTCTTTGGCAAAGTAGAGGCGCCATTAAAGAACATTGCCCCCGGGTGCCTTGATAGGGACGCCACTAATTGCCCACGGGTGCCTCGAACCCTCGTGCCGCCACTGTAGATAACCCATTTATGTTCAGTCACTACGATTGCACATGGATTTGTTAGCGTTTCTACCTGGAGTTGTTACCATAAATCTCTCGCGTCACTTTCTTAAAGGTGAAAGAATGCACATAAAGTGTGATATGTTGTAAGTTTGAGTATTAAATTCTGGATTTTCACGTAATTAATTCCAACAATCTTCATTGAGCGCAATTTGTTACATTGCTGTCCTCAATGACTTCAAAGTTAGAGCCTGCCACATATCTGGTGTAGACACTTATCTTTCAGATTTGTTCTCAAGGTGGCACTTAATTTGAATGTTTAATAGAGAGGCTTTCTTTGAATCGAAGAGAAATTTATGCATGGACGAATTTGTTATGCCACAAGAATAATTTTCCTTCTCTCTTGACTGTCAACATGAAATTCACGTTTCTCGAAGCGTTTATGGCTATACGCGTGATGTGCATATTCACTAATCACATAGAAGAAATGTGCATAGATTTGCACCTAATTACAGCGTTTAACAGCTCTAGAGGAATTTGTAGCTCTTGAATCGATTATTATTCACTTAATATAACTTATTGTATGACATTTTTCTGACTATAATTTCCAATTTCTTTATTAGAGAATGTCAGATTCGGTTTGCAGAGGGATGTCAAACAAGCATTAAAATCTTTGGTGTTAAACAGTTACATTTACTATTAAATTTAGAATTTCTCCCACTCTGATTCCATACAAATTTAGTTGCTTTTGAAGAGACTTTTTAGGAGCCACACACATCCTACATAAAGCCTTACCAATAAAACCTCAGAATTTGTTTGAAATTTACAAGTTATTGGATATTTCCAGGTCAATGGATGCTACTGTTTGGTGTCTTTTTATCCATATTTTCTTATGGCACGGAATTCAAACCTGGTTCAGTTTCTATTAAAGAATTTGATCCAATTATGCAATGTCTTGGCAGTGATTTTCACCTGTCTGCTGATTTATTAATCGCCAAAGTCAGTTGGTTAAAAAATAAATCAGTTTGGTCAAATATTTATATGCTTCCCAAACCAGATTCATGTCCGTGTCCCATGAGATCCTACCAAAATAGCATTTCAGTTGTCAAGGGGAAACATAAGTTAAAAGCTTGTGTGTTTGTTTGATTTTTTATTTTTATAATTTCTCTGAAACTGTTGCTTGTACAGTCATAAAGCTTAATTAGTGTATTTATTTTGAAGAGTACAGTTTATCACAGGAAAACATTGTCACAGAGGCCTGGTTTTGACGCTATGACTTGCTGAAAACTTAGAATATGCCTCTGTTGAGCAGGCAAGACATTGCGTTCTGTGGAATTCTTATTGCAAATTATCAACTTTTTATAAATTGGTAATTATATTTACAATATTATTATCCTGTTGGTGGACCTTCGATTTGGTGGCCTGTGTTCGAGAATACTGTAAGTCTGCATGACATATGGTATGATTGACATTTGATATTATTTTATTACTTCAGGCCTTGAGACTGGTAAATATTTTCTTTGTATACTATCCGCCCCAGAAGTTTATGTAATCTAAAACTTTTTTTTTTTTTTTTTTTTTTTTTTTCATCTTCATCATAATTGGTATGTTTAGAAGATTTCAAAATGATAAGTTGCTAAGGAAAAAAAACCTTTATGTGCTATACGTATCCGTCGTCAATGTTCGCCTCTAGGTGAATGGTATAGATTTTTTTCAGATGATATCATTTATACTAAAACATCAGTTTTCATTATAAATGGAAAGAACAAAATTCTAGAGCAGCGAAGTATTTCTGAAAGTTCCAATTAGTTCCTTATGCCAGAGGTTGGCTGTAGTTACTTACAGATAACACAACCGTAGCCGCTCTGACAAGTCAGCTGAGATTACGGGACAACTCGGCCCATAGCAGAGTCGGCCCACTAACGTTCTCGGCCCAACGAACTCGGCCTACCCAAATCGGCCCATAACGTACTCGGCCCATTTACGTACTCGGCCCCATTACGTACTCGGTCCACGATTTATATAATAGTAATGTTGATGTCATGGGGTTTTTTTCAACAGTCATTTCATTTGTCTTTTAATCTTTGTACGTTTAGTGCATCTGTGTATGATTTTTACACTTTAACTAACTTCACGAAAAAACAGTTGTCAAAAAAATTAAAAACATTTGATATTGTTACTTTTTATTTCAGTTAAAATCGGCAATAACAAAAAATTATTCACGGAATAAGTCGTTTGTTGGACCATATATATGTGCACACTTCTTCAGTAGTTTCGAATATTTCGCCCAGAACTGGTGAAGTCGGCCCTCATTGTCCCTATGCCGGCTACGATGCTCTCTGAGTATATGTTCTTCGCCCACCAGTCTCTGTTGGATGTCAACAATAAATACAATATTTAATTACGCTTAGTATTGAGAGAAGGAATAACACAGGGCAAAGATAAAAAATGTTATACTAAAAAAGAATAAACACATAAGAATTAGATATATTTGCTTTGTCTCTGTGCTTATTTTTTATTGTATTTTTAAATATATCTATTTAACTGTTGATAAAAAATTTATGGTATACAGATGGGAAGTGCGACCGTAATCAGATTCACACGTGTCAACACATGTTTACAATCACAAGTAGTAGAGTAGACACGTGCTGCCTTCAACTGTTTGTCGGCCTTACCTTTGATCTTGTATGGCTTCGAAATTCCTTCTCTCAATACTAACCGTAATTAAATATTTTATTTATATAAATTTTGTGCAATGAGACATTCGCTTTAGTAATTATGGGCCGACTTAGTCATGGGCCGACTCCGTAATGGGCCGAGTATGTTATGGGGTTACATTTGTATGGTCCGACTCCGTTATTGGGCCGACTTTGTTATGGGACGACTCCGTTATGGGCCGAGTCCGTTATGGGCCGAGATATCCGGTCACCGTTTTCATTCATCAAGAATGACACAGATTTCCCAAATAATTTATAGTTCCCACTCCCATACAGAGATCATCTCAAGTCTATGATTTGAGTGTTCGAAACGGTGGATAATCTGTCCATAGGTTCCGGAAGTCTAAGTTGTTTCCATTCAGTCGCTTGCTTCAGTCGGTTATTCAGAGATTCGGCATTGTTGTTAGTCCAAAGTTTAGAAATGATTTGGTTTTTCATTGAATTGAAGACATTTTGCTTAATTTTTGCAGACAAATACTTATCCTAGTACATTCTGAACCTTGGATATTTGTTGAAATATAACGAGAGATCGTCCTCCCGGTTCGAAAACTCAAGCGCATCTAGACTGAAAACTAGGCCATCTTTGTTTTCACTGAAGATAATGTTTATAATTTTTTTCTCGATCTTCCTGACTGAAACCTAGTTTTTGAAGAAAATCTCTGATATTGTCTTTTAAATGCTTCCTACACAGTAAAAAGACTGCATTTGGAAACTTGTTTGTAAGCGCGTTGCTCATAGCCTTTTCAACGTCTGTGCCGAATGTAAAATTATCTGAATCGAGTTTCCTTCTTATGTATGAAAAAAAAAGTATGGTAGGTGCTTTGTTTACCGTCCCAATGAAGGCAAAGAGGTCACAGGAAGACAGGGTACTGATTGTTTTTCCTGCTAATTATACTCCTATTTTTGTACGTCATGGTGGTGACAAACACTTTACCTAAATTAAAAGTTCTGTCTACACCAATAATGCTACTGTTGGTACCGAAACAGTTTTTCTTTAAATCTAAGAGCTGTTCTTCACTGTATAAAATAATTACAGGTTGTTTTCCTTTAGTAAGAATTACTTCTTGCACAAATGGATTTTCGTTCAGTTGTCCAATAATAGATAATATGTTATCGGCAACGTTGCTGCATTGCACATGACCAGTTTTTTTCTTTTTATGCTCATAGTATAGTTTGTCCTGAAGTTGACGAGCTGATTTTAGGTCCAGAAAGCTGTGTTCTTTCGCCATATCATTCACTACTTCAGTGGACTTTTTCATCTCAAATTTTTCAAACGCAGCCTGCAGCACATTGAGGTCGGTTCTTCTGTACGCTTCACCCGATTCGGAATTTCCATGCGGGTGATTTTGGACAGATTGTATGGTACCTACAAAACTGTTGATTGATCTATTATTACCTGGTTCCTAAATCCTTGGTTGACATACGGTATTGCATTGTTATTGTTGTCATCAAATGACCTGTACAGGGTTGAAATTCTGCCTGCGGGAAAGTAGTCGTAATTGACATGTAATTGAGAAACCTTGCCTGTAGCATACAGAGGGTCCTCGGTTCTACCCAAGTACCCCTCAGCGCCAGAAAAAAAAAATGCTTAAAATTAAAAAAATACTGTCGACATGCATTACGATTACACAAGTTTCACCGCACCGATATAGTGTTCTTGTTTCGTATGATCTAGCCATCTAGATTTAGGTAACATCACAGTATTTAGGACTATATTTTACTAGTTTTGGGTAGTTTTGGGCTAGTTTTGGGTAGTTTTGGGTATTTCGCGCTACCCACTTTGAGGTGTATATTAGTGCAGCTCCTTCTCCAATTGTTGTCTTCAGTGATCACAACCCCCTCACTTTCATTAATAAGATGAAGAATAAGAATCAAAGATTGTTACGATGGA
Organism: Margaritifera margaritifera; assembly: GCA_029931535.1. Lineage (NCBI taxonomy): Eukaryota > Metazoa > Mollusca > Bivalvia > Unionida > Margaritiferidae > Margaritifera > Margaritifera margaritifera. The sequence goes on along the minus strand of JAQPZY010001243.1, from coordinate 32,149 downwards.
GTCTGATGTTACAACCTTATAACAGGGAAGTCAGGCACACCAAGGGAAAGGAAAATTTGATTGCTGATGCACTTTCATGTGCATAGCACTACAGTTTGCATTGTTTTGTATACATGACAGTATCATTCATTATTTTTATGCAATCAATTACATATATGTCTGAAGTATTTGCCAAAAGAAAGTTTTATTGTATAAAACGTTCTTTCTTTTAAGGAGGAAGGTGTTACGGAATTATGTATCATCTTTTAAATTATAATATAGTTTTCATTTGGTTTATGACCTTTGTATTATAATTTATATATTTTTTTCAGTAGCTAACACTATTAGTTGTAAAGTACACGGAATGTCAACATGAGTCATTGCTTCTGTCCAAGGAAATCAATAATTATGTCGGTCAAATTAACACAACATGGAGATAACGTGGGTAGAGTGCGAGTCATAGTGCGTGGTAAAGGTATTAGTCATGACCTGGTTCCCACGATTCAGTTTAGAGTAAACAACATGTTGATTTGAAATAAGAATTATAATCGCAATTTGAGTTTTTTATTTGAAACGCAGTAGATTGAATTGTTTTAGATTGCAGATTGGGTTTTTTATTTGTTCTACGCAGTATGGATACTATAAAACTAGATTTAATCCCTGTGTGGGGCATTCTTACAATTACTTCAGCTCATAAAAGTCATAGATGAATTTGTTTATTGTTTCTGATAGTCAGCTTCTGAATTCTTATTTCTAATTAGCACTTTTGGGATTATGTGCTATTATTTAAAGATTTGAACATTATTTAACTCCGTTGGAATTATCAAAAACATTTCAAGATCTTTTGGGATATTCTACGTTCACAGGAATTTACCTGGAATTAATAACATTTGGAAGGTAGATTTGTCAACATTTTTTCTATCATTGCTTTTGTTTTTCTACCCTTTAGGCATATAGGTAATTACACTTTTTATGGATGACAATTCCCTAGGTATGTAAGACACAAATATTTATTTGACAATAATAGCTAATATAATCAAACAATAATATAAAAATTCAACCTTAAATCTGTCTGATCAACAGCTTTCTATTATTTGCGATATTGTTAACAGTTCCGGTTGTTTCTCTTAAAATATATATTCTCATCTAACGATATTTTCGGTAAAATATACACAATAGGAATGGCTGTGTAATTTAAATGAAACTCAATACCAAATGGGTCAACATGGTGAAATGAGTATATATTTCTGAAAATATAATTATGTTTCTCCGGAAATATTCTCCTACTTTTCTTTAAACTTATTTTATTGCCAGATAATACCCAATGACTGGGCATATGTTCTCTCCACTTATATCGTCCACTCCCTTCATGACATACAAATAAAAAGCTGTGTATAGTAACCTAAAATTAAATAAATACAGCTAAATTTGATCAGTGTTCAAATATTTGGTATTTTGTATGTACCTTTGAACATGCCAAAATAATGTTTTTGTCTTTGAGATTATCATTACCCCATAAAAAAAGGCTGAATGATAATACATGGAACAAAAGATAAAAGATTTCTAAGGTCTTGCCTTTGAGATACCATATATACTCACTTACAAGTCGACTCCAACTGCAAACTGCACAGACCCTGGTCTGCCATCGTATAATGCACCGGCAGATCTGGTTCTATGCAGTTTGTTAGGAGTAATCAGTAGAACAACAATATAGACCCTGATCTGCCGACGCATAATGAGACGGTTGATTAGGGTCTATGTTGTTTACAGTTGGACTAGACTTATACGCAAGTATACACCGTAATTAATATGGACAATGATAAAAGAAGAGTTTAACTGTTTAATTTCCACCACATGAACAAAAAGGAGATGGTGAAAGTTGAATTTGATACGAATCAGCACAAAGGACGCTTCAACCATGAAGAAGTCTCTGTATACTATGTGTAAGAAACGATTATCATAGTGTCCTTCACTGTACATGTATTCATCCTCAAAGCTTTCTTAAAAGATAAAATCGAAGATGTATTTATGAGGCACTTATTCCATTCTTCCAGTTAATCTACTATCAAATTTGCTAAATTTGGTTGATGTTGCTGATGTAATATCTATTTTCCAAGTTGCAAAAAATGCTCTTTTTGCCCAACACGTCTTTACTGATATTTTATAACTGCAGCAGATGCTTTAGAGTCTGCGATTTACTGCGGTGTATGGCTTGTCTTTCATGCTGAGTTTGGTAACTTGCACAATCATCATAACAATATATACTGATCATATAATACAAATGCAAACAGTAGTCAGACCATTTATTTGTGGTAAGGTAGTACAAACAAGAAACATTGACTTATAAAGACTAATAATACCACAATGATAACTAAATTTTCTACTTTAAATAATCTTTATAAAATATATTGTTGATATTAAACCAAGTAGAACATCTCATTGCGTTGCCAATTCATGGAAAGCAAAGATGTAATCTACAAAGCAGCTGTATACGCTTAAGGGTCATTTCTAAATTTTGTATTTCGGTCTTATTGAGTGAAATTGTTTCTTTTCTTCATATGATAAATTTAATCTTATATTGCATACATTCCCAATAAAATGTATGACACATGTTGAATAATTTTAATCTTTAAAATAAATTATTTAACTCCTTTGTAAATTGGATTTGAAATGAAAAATCATGTAAGATCAGCTATAACTGATAATTAGAAGATAAATCAGAAAATTGAGTTTGATGTTATTTACATACAAAAATATATACCAACAACGGAAAAAATTCTGAATAAAATGTGTTGCGAAATCTCTTCCTAAAACGCAAGAAAACCACATTCGAATCCCAGTATGATCCTAATTTCTTTTTTTTTTTTTTTTCTTACCTTGAATTAGGATAGAGAACTATGTTACTACTGATATTTTCTGTAGGAATGTACACAAAACACAGCAGAACAGAAACAGTAAACAGCTGACATTACCGTAAAAAATCTGCTACTTCAATATGTTATACACTTTAGCTAGCCAACACGTTTGAGCATTAGATAAAAAGGAAATTTTCTTGGATCAAGTGAATAACAGATATATTTCATCTCATGAATACTATTTTCACCTACTCAATGAAATATATGTTATTTACTCGATACAAGCAAATATCCTCTATATATTCAACTTGCACTATACTATATTCGTCATAAAGCAGTGATTCGCTGTTATTTACTTCAAAATATGAGCCATATAAATTCCTGTCTACTTTGAAATTATGTGTAAAATTATATGTCATGCCAGTATTTGATAAAAGGTGAGAGAGTATCTTATAGACACGCACTATTTGGTACTAACAATTGCCTGGATTCTTCTTCGCATTAGAAAAACATCATCCGAAGACAAGAAGGAACCTGAAATATTGTACTGATTATTTTCACAGGAATCTAATTTTCCCTTAATTGGCAAAATAATAATAATAATAATAATAATAATAATAATAATGTATTTCTGAATCATTTAGAAAGCCCAGGACTAGACAAGAACGGAAATATTGTAATTGGAAAATCAGTTTTCATGCCGACAAGGGCTAATCCTTTTCGATAAATATTGGAGAATTTTGAATGATTGAGCAGTCGTAAAAACATGCACGATCTTTTTCATTTGACTTTGTTGTCACCACCATCAATATTGACCTAAGCTATACACTCATACAATTTGATGTCTGCATTTATCTCGAGAAAAGTGTTGTAATGCCAAGATGATCCCGATAAGTCTTGGTATTCAGCTCTATTTCTCTGAAGCAAGCATATATACGTGATTGGAAGATATATCTTGAAATATACAGTTATTGATATTAAAGTAGGTCACAGTGATCCAACATTACACGCTTATCATTAAGCTCGATATTTCTGATTCTTTTGCATGGAAATTCAAGAGGCATGATGCTTGAGGACAGCTAATTATCGTTCCAAGAACATGTATCAGTATGTTGCGTTAATATTTGTAAATGATGGTCCTTATCAGACAATGAGACATAACATTCTATGTATTTCCTAACCTTTATTTTAAGTCGATGCCAGCTTAGTACAAATGGTGGTATTTTATATAAATAGAAACAAATATTTGTCTCCTAGAAGACCATTTGTTTCATAGTGAGCGAATTGTGTGACTTCCAACAAAAGTAGCAATGTATCAAATCATGACCATATATATATATATATATATATATATATATATATATATATATATATATATATATATATATATATTATATAACGTCGTAAGATTGTGCAATATCTCTAATCACAATTGTCTCAATGGCAAAAATAGATACACATGTAAGTCAGCCATGATAAATGAGAGCAATGGGCTAGAAAAGGTAAGTAGGTTTGGAGTCAATCACAGTAAAATACATGTCACAATTAAACTCATTCTCCTTGGCTTTGTCAGTAAGAAAAGATATTTTGCTCACTATTATTGTGTGGTGGTGTTAATACTTCTTTTTCCTTTATTTTCCGTTGCAGTCTACATAGTGGTCGTCGATCTTGTTGCTGCGATCATAGAACTTATTTCTTTTGTGTTATTTCACAAGATTCAAACCTCTCGTATTGATGTCGGTATTCTCCCGCAGGACTGTATTAGTTTGTATGTGATGCAGAGAAAAAGGGATATAGAAAGATAAAGAGATGAATAAAAAAGAAGTTAAGATCACTTTCCTTTCAATCTAAGTTGAAGGTTTTCAAATATCCATATCAGGCACGTATTTAGAAAGATTCTTCAGCTTGAAGTTGGAGACAAATACTGTGTCTAAATATGGAAGCAAATACTCGTAATACCATTTAATATTTTTCAATCTAAATATGTTAGTAAATATGCGTAATACCATTTATGAACTACTTCCAATACATATACTTTGAAACAAAATGTGTTACAATCTTGTTCGAAACTAAAATGTATAAAAATGTTTAACATGGTGCTGCTGTATAATAATAATAATAATATTAAGTAGTAGTAGTATTGAAGAAAAGTGCTAGATATAGCGATGTGGATGTCATCACGATCGGCGTCAACATAATGTTAAAGGTTTTGTGCAATCCTAAAACTCCAAAAAAAGGTGAAACATAGTATTCCACAAAACGCTCTTATTATTATTTTTTATAATTACTGAACTATAAGAATAATTTCAGTGCTTTGCACTACAATCCCCATTTTGCCCATTGTAAGGATGGCATCTGTCACTGCGATCAACATGATGCATTTCGATAACTAACACCTTGGGGCTTACATATATATATATTAGTGTAAGGTAAGGCTTTTCCACTTTTCCAGATTGGTTTAATTATATGATTTAGTGTCTCTCCTGTGAAAATATTTTTTTTTGAGGATACATAAATACCCATCAGAAACGATTGGTTTCAAGAACAAAATGAAAGAGGAGTAATTGTCACGTTACATTATTGCTATGGTGCTTCGAACCTGTTTTATATCTTCGCCAGTACACATGTCATATCACATTATAGTTTCATACAAAACTTAAGGCATAAGTTACTCATATAATTAACATCCAGAAAATGGCATCTTTCATTTACTTGTATAATAGATCACGGTAAATGAGGAAATAGTGAATAAATTAGGATCACCTCACTTTTTATGCCAAGACTGTCATCATTTGATTATCACATAAATCCATTTACTATTTGCTCCATATACATATTGGCCTGAACGTTACATAATTGGTACACCTACTCAAAGCAATTATCATACTTGTGTGCAGTATTGTATTCTGATTTCACCAGGACATCTTTGTAAACACCTTGGTTTGCTATTTCCTATGCGACCGTTGATCCGAATATTTTTCATACAGAAAAGACCACATAAATCCACAAAAATATATTTCACACATCTTGGACTTATCCCTCTGACTTTCCTTAGTCCCTCTTGATATGACCTTCAACATCAAGTAGTCTATATGGTACCTGATACCACCTTCAACATCAGATAACTTATGTAGCAATTTATACCACCTTCAAAATCAGATAACTTATGTAGCAACTGATACCACCTTCAACATCAGATAACTTATGTAGCAACTGATACCACCTTCAACATCAGATAGCTTATGTAGCAACTGATACCACCTTCAATATCAGATAACTTATGTAGCAACTGATACCACCTTCAACATCAGATAGCTTACGTAGCAACTGATACCATCTTCAACATCAGATAACTTATGATAACAACTGATACCACCTTCAACATCAGATAGCTTACGTAGCAACTGATACCATCTTCAACATCAGAAAACGTATGTAGCAACTGATACCATCTTCAACATCAGATATGTTATGTAGCAACTGATACCACATTCAACATCAGATATGTTATGTACCAACTGATACCACATTCAACATCAGATGTTATGTAGCAACTGATACCACATTCAACATCAGATATGTTATGTAGTGACTGATACTATCTTCAATATGCATGAGTTTATGTAGAAAATTATCCTACCTTTAATGTAAGATGTATGCGTATGTAGCAACTGATACCACCTTCAACATCAGATATGTTATGTAGCAATAGCAACTGATACCACCTTCAACATCAGATATGTTATGTAGCAACTGATACTATCTTCAATATGCAAGAGTTTATGTAGCAAATTATTTGACCTTCAACATCAGATATGCCTGTTTTCTTCAACATCAGATAGCTTATGTTAGCAACTGATATCCCTTCAGCCTTCAACATCATATAACTCATGTAGCAGTTCATACCACTTTCAATATTAGATACGTTATGTATCAACTGATACTTTCTTCAACATCAGATAACTTATGTAGCAACTGATATCACTCTCAATATCAGAGAGCTTATGTTAGCAACTGATACTACCTTTAACATCAAATAGCTTATATGGCAATGATACCAGCTTTAACATCAGATAACTTATGTAGCAACTGATACCAGCTTCAATATCTGATAGCTTAAGTAGCAACTGATACCACATTCAATATCAGACAGTTTATGTAGCAACTGATAATATCTTCAACATCCGATATGTTATGAAGCAACTGATACTATCATCAATATGCAAGAGTTTATGTAGCAACTTATCTGATCTTTAATGTCAGATAGCTTATGTAGCAGCTGATACCACCTTCAATATCAGATAACTTGAGTAGTATCTGATACTATCTTCAATGTCAGATATGTTATGAAGCAACTGATACTATCTTCAATATGCAAGAGTGTATGTAGCAAATTATTTTACCTTTAACATCAGATAGTTTATCTAGCAACTGACAACACCTTCAAAATCAAATAACTTATGTAGCAACTGACAACACCTTCAAAATCAAATAACTTATGCAGCAACTGATACCACCTTCAAAATCAAATAACTTATGCAGCAACTGATACCACCTTCAAAATCAAATAACTTATGTAGCAACTGATATCCCCTTCAACATCAGATAATGTATGTGACAGCAAATAAATATCTTCAACATCAGATATGTTATGTAGGAACAGGTGCTGTCTTCAATATGCGAGAGTTTATGTAGCAACTTATCCGAACTTTAACATCAGATAGCCTATGTAGCAAGTGATGCAACCTTCAACATCATATAACTTATGTAGCAACTGATACCACCTTCAACTTATGTATCACTGATACTTTCTTCCACATCAGATAACTTATGTAGCAACTGATATCACTCTCAATATCAGAGAGCTTATGTTAGCAACTGATAACACCTTTAACATCAAATAGCTTATATGGCAACTGATACCACTTTAACATCAGATAACTTAATGTAGCAACTGATACCACCTTCAATATCAGATAGCATATGTAGCAACTAATACCACCTTCAATATCAGATAGCATATGTAGCAACCAATACCACCTTCAACATCAGATAACTTATGTATCAACTGATACGATCTTCAACATCAGATATGTTATGTAGCAACTTATACCACATTCAGCATCAGATAGCTTATGTAGCAACTGATACAACCTTTAACATCAGACAACTTATGTTAGCAACTTATATCACCTTCAGAATCAGATAAATTATTTAGAAACTGATACTATTTTCAACATCAAATAAGTTATGTGGCAACTGATACTATCTTCAACATCAGATATGTTATGTAGCAACCAGATAGGTTATGTAGCAACTGATGCTGTCTTCAATATGCAAGAGTATATGTAGCAACTTATCCAACCTTTAATATCAGATAGCCTATGCTGCATCTCATGCATTAAAAACAGCAGACTCTAATAAAATTTAATATGGTTAGAAAATAAAGTGATCTCAACACTTGTTATTGTATATGCATCATTTAAATAAGTAAATGATATGTACTTAAGTCGTGCATGGCAAATATGTCTAACAGTAAACATAAGTATGATAATTCTGTGGGAGTTCTTGTCGTCTTAGTCCTCAACTACAGCTTTGTTTTTTTCGCATTTAGCTTTATGTCTCGAACAACATGAACTGTGCCGACATGAAAATTGGTGGCTGTATTTTTCTTCTGGAGTACTTATCACAACATCAGTGGAAAGATGCTCTTCCCAATTTTAAAATGCAGTTTAAGTATGATCATGTACCAGACCGTTGGATAGAAGTAGTCCTAACGTATTACATGTATGTATAACTTACAGTTAACAGTCATGAATAGTGAGAGGGAGGAAATTTGACGATGGAGTTAGACAATTTTGCACAGATTTAATTTTGTTTTAAAATAGGTGCTTAAATTGTTTAACTCCATCGTCAAATTTCCTCCCCCTCACTATTCATGACTGTTAACTGTAAGTTATACATACATGTAATATGTTTGGACAGAAGTAGTCCTAACGTATTACATGTATAACTTAACTGACCTACTGAAGCCAAAATTAATAGATACCTTTCTTGTCTCAATGCAAGCCATCCACAAAGTTTCATCACAGTTTGTGGCATAGGGCTTAAGTTATTTTGCGGAAACCATTTTTCTTCTGGGAGTCCATTTTGTGCTGACCTTTGACTTTTTAAATGCAAAGTCAATAACGGTCTCAACAAGGAAGCCATCTACAAAGTTTAGTCAAAGCATGTGGCACAGAACATTAGTAGTTTTGAGGAAAGTATTTTTCCTTCTTTCAGCCCATGTGACCTTGACCTTGACATTTTGACCCCAAAATGAATAGGTGTTGTCTAAAATGCAAGCCATCCAGAAAGTTTGTCAAAGTAGGTGATAAAGAAGTAAAGATATTGTCTTAACCCATTTTTCTTCTTAAAGTCACTATGACCATGACCAACCGTTTAAGCCCCCAAATCAACAGGTGTCTTTCTTATCTGCAACACAAGCCATTTACAAAGTTCGGTTAAGATATCTGGTATATCTTAAGTCAACTGATCATGTAGAAACAGCTTTCTGTCTTTCAGTCCATGTGACCTTGATCTTTGACCTTTTGAGCCTGAAATCAATAAGTTTTTGCCTTTCCCCAAATACAAGCTATTCACAAAGTATGGTAGCAGTAGATGGTGGAAAACAGATTTTTTGATAGGTCTAACATGTGTGGGTCACTATGGGGACAAGATGGGAAATCTCATGTTAAAAATATCCAAGGTTTAACATGATGGGTTGATATAGGGTCAAGACGGAAAATGAAATGTTAAAATATATTAGGACAAGATGGGAAATGTAATGTTAAACATGTCTACAGGTTTAACGTTAGGAGTCGCTAGTATAGTGAGGCGATATAGACCCAAATGGGAATTTAACATGGGAATGGCACTTTGTCATTGATGTGAATTGAACATTTGTCTGCCATCTTCTGGGTTTATAGCGTCAAGATGGGAAATCCTATGTTAAAAATTGGTTCATAGGTTTCACATGATGAGACTGTGTGGTTGGAAATGTAACAGTTTATGTTTCAAGTGGTTTGTCATCACACCAGTGCTAATCTGAATGTGAAACTCACTCCACAATGATGCTCTACTGGCTGAAAAGAGTTTCCTGGAATTCATGACAAGACCATTTCTTCCTTTTAATTACAGAGTGTTGAAACCATCTTTGATATTCTTCAGTGATAACAAGATTTTCAAATTAACTGTGGAGGAGGACATGTTGGATGTCAACTTGGCATTATTTTCATTTTAGAATCAACAACGCATGTTAAGAAGGTTTCTGGTGGAAACCCCATGTTGATCATGGTGGCCACATTTGACATTAGATTGGCACCATTTCTATTTAGTACCAAGTAGACATCATAAGAAGTATTTTGGTGCAAGTACAAAGTCGATATGACCAGCCATCTAGGAGAAGTAGTGATATTAAGATCTTGAAAATAGCCATTGTTGCAGTCCTATTAGAAGTTGAATCAGCACCATTTTCGATTATGACCAACCAGACATCATAAGAAGTCTCTCAATGAAAACCCCATGCTGACATGACCAGTCATTCAGGAGAAATAGTGATTACAAGATTTTCAAGATGGCCAATGTGGCAGGCATATTAAATGTCTGAACAGCACCATTAGGACCAACAAGACATCAATAGAAGTGGTTTAGTAAAAACCCAATGTTGATACAACCATCCATTCCGGAGGACTAGTGATAGCAATATTTTCAAAATGGCCACTGTGGTGGCCATATTCAACATCAGATCAACACCATTTTTATTTTTGGACCAACTGTGCATAATAAGAAGTCATCTGGTGAAAACCCCATGGCAATATTACTTTTCATTCATGAGAATTAGCAAAAACAAGAATTTAAAGATGGCTACTGTGGCAACAATATCGGACAGCAGATTAGCACCATTTTCAATTAGTACCAACTTGACAAGTATTCTGGTGAAAACCCCATGGCAATATTACATTTCATTCAGGAGAAGTAGTGATAATATTTCAAGATGGGCACTGTGGTGGTCAAATTGGATATCAGATCGAGTCCATTTTTATTTAGGACCAATTAGACATTACATTAAGTCTTTTAGTGAAAACCCCCATGTTAATATGACCACCCATTCAGGAGGAGTAGGGAAAGCAAGATTTTAAAGATGGCTGCTATGGTGGCTACATCAGCATCATTTTTCATTTAGGACCAACTAGACCATGGGATGAATGTGTACGTAAAGTTTCATGGCAATCCTCCAAGTAGTTTAGGAGGAGTAGCAATGACAAACTTGTGCTAATGGACAGATGGATGAAGGATGATAGACAACAGACCATCCCATAAGCTCTTCTGGTCTATGACCAGTAGAGCTAAACATTGGCAGATTTAAGGAAAAAGGTTTGGAAAATAAATACAGGATAGGAAGACTTTAGGAGAAAAGTATAAATGACCAAAGTGAGTTCTGCTCTGCTACTACACTGCTAACCACTCTCTTAATCATAGAAAAAGGAAGACAGGAAGATATAGAGAAGGTACATAGGTAGGACAAAGAAGAATAACAGGGAACAAATTGCTAGGCCACAGGTTCTACTTATAATACCATCGTCTCAATCGGGAAGAACTTAACAAGAACTTCCTACACTACTATCACTGCCACTGTGCATTGGCAGCGGTGGAATGGTATTATTAAACACAAAAGCCCAAGTAATAATAAATGTGTATTGAAATGAAATGTGAAGAACATGAACATACAATAAATGTGTGTTGAAATGAAATGCAAATAACATGAACATACAATAAATTCAGTACAACAACAGTGCTCTAAATCCAACAAATGTATTCTCAAGCTACACAACAAGTTATTGTTTAAAATAAATATTTACATTCTTCTTCTTAATATATCAATCAATCAGGAAGATTAATAACAGAACTATAACCAGCAGACACATGTACCTATGCATACATGTAAATATACAAAATATCCCCAGAAACAGTCATGAATGCAAATGTTAAGAAATATCATGCACCATATTAGACAAACAGATACAGAAACACACATGCCATATTGGTAAATAAATAAAAACCAATGTAAGGCACCTGACTCTAAGACTAAGACCTGTTAAATTTTGCGTTTTGAAAAGATCTAGAACCATGCCAAAATGTTAACATTTAAAATCTGTGCTTGAATAATAAACCTAATCATTTCATATGGCATGTTTTATTTAAGAGCCAAAGTGCAGAGTCATCGCTCTTCTTTAATTTGAATTTTCAACTGGTGCAGCCTTTCAAATAGATATAACAGAATGTATGTATAGTTGCAGCTTTTTGTTGACTCTTGTTATGATCACACTAAATAGCCCAAATCAATTTGGAATAGCAATCACCTTGAATATGCCAAACAAATATTGCCATATCTAGCAGACCTACTATATACAAAATATACAAATAAATTGAATGCAAATGTTAACAAAGTTATGTCACATCAGTTGTACCAGTAAATACACTGAAATATGTTAATCACAAACACACATACACATCAATCATGCCAGTAAACGTCACAGAAACTGAAAGAAGAAAATAAAAGTTAGCATAAAATACAAATACAAAAAGATAACATGTACATATACACACCCATGCTGGCACACAAGACAAACAAATAATAATGTGGACAAAATGGATGATTACAACATCACCTTCTATGTGACCCAGACCTCAACCTTGACATGAATTTTTGCAATTCCGAAACATGGATGATTACAATATCAGTGGTATATAACTTTGACCTTAATCTATGCAATAACATTATCAAAAAGGTATAGATTCCATGACTGACTGTTGAATCATACCATTTCAGTAATTTCAGGGGATGAATATCATTGTGATGGTAACTACAATCCAGTGTCTTGAAACCCTAGCGTGTACATTTCATTATTCACCAAAAACACACCAGTTATATCTAGAGAGTCTCTTGCATGACCTATCTAAGTCCGAAACTTCATGCCATCTTTAATTTAAAGCAGAATCAAAATATGCACAGGATTTTTATGTAATGAAATAATATATTAAACAAAAAAGGCCAAACATTGTTTATAGATATTTGAAAGACTTAATACCACAATACCGGAATCAGTCACATGCACTGAAAGAAATCATGATGTGGATCATAGAGAAAGCCAAAGGATGAAAATGAACTGCAATTATATTCTCTGGTTAGTAGAAAATTGCATCTGCAAGACCACTCAATTGCAGCACATCACATGGCACAACATACAGTATCTTTCCAGACACAGGAATCTAGCCAATCAAATTACAGCACACATCGATGTGCAAATAAAGGTATTTGAAGACCAAGTGGCTAGCTGTTATCAACAGGCACATGGAAGCACGACCAATCCATAAATGTGAATCCTACATGGCCTTGACCTAAATAATTGCAATATCACCTGTTGAATCACACCTTTTCAGTTAGTCCTTCCAAATGAGGTGCCTTCTGAACCCTGCCCCACTCCCCCCATATAAAACTTTCCTGGAAGTAGGACCCATCCATAAATTTTAATCGTATATGTACCGGAAACTTTATGCCAAATGAGGCACAGCTCTATATAAATCAAATCATCCTAAACCTAACACTAACACACTGGTATCTAAGCCTAACACTAACACACTGGTATCTAAGCCTAACAATAACACACTGGTATCTAAGCCTAACAATAACACACTGGTATCTAAGCCTAACAATAACACACTGGTATCTAAGCCTAACAATAACACACTGGTATCTAAGCCTAACAATAACACACTGGTATCTAAGCCTAACAATAACACACTGGTATCTAAGCCTAACAATAACACACTGGTATCTAAGCCTAACAATAACACACTGGTATCTAAGCCTAACAATAACACACTGGTATCTAAGCCTAACAATAACACACTGGTATCTAAGCCTAACAATAACACACTGGTATCTAAGCCTAACACTAACACACTGGTATCTAAGCCTAACAATAACACACTGGTATCTAAGCCTAACAATAACACACTGGTATCTAAGCCTAACAATAACACACTGGTATCTAAGCCTAACAATAACACACTGGTATCTAAGCCTAACAATAACACACTGGTATCTAAGCCTAACACTAACACACTGGTATCTAAGCCTAACACTAACACACTGGTATCTAAGCCTAACACTAACACACTGGTATCTAAGCCTAACACACCTACTCTAAAGCCCTAACTAAGATAGCAAAGTAGTCGTCACTATTCGCAAACCTAAGTGCAAATGGTCAGAAAGAGACCAAATCATGCACTAGAGTTGTCTGCAAATATAAACGCAAAATCATGAATCAAACAAAATAAAACATTAGCATCCAATGTTTTCCTAATTTACTTGTAAGCTGTGACTTGTCTCTACCCAAGTCCGGATTTCCTTACTGTAAATATAAATGTTTAATGGATACTGCAGGCCCCTACCTATATCCCACCCCACCCACTGCCTCCCAGAATGTTACCTCCACCCACAAGTAACCCTTACCCCCACTGTACCAACCCCCTTCCTGCTGTACCCTTTCAATGACCTATTCTCCAGGCACCTCATAATAAATCCCCAATTTTTTTGTCCCTACAAAATTTCCGTAAAAGTAAGACCCCGGGCAGTTCCATTAATCATTGTAGGAAAAGTGTAAATGGAATTACCTTTTTGCCGCATCTAAATGACGCACAGTGTAAAAAACAATCAGCAGTGCCTGCTATAATGCGCATATACGCATGCAGACTGACCCGGTCACCAATGCTTTACACCTGTTAAATTTTGCCTTGATAAAAGATCTGGATCCATGCCAAAATGTTAATATTTAAAACCTGTGCTTCAATAAAAAAACCTTAATAATAGCATATGGCATGTTCTATTTAATAGCCAAAGTGCAGAGACATCTCTCTTGTTTAGTTTGAATTTTGAACTGGTGCACCATTAACTTGTATTGTCTCTTTGAATGTATAGTTGCAGCTTTTATTAACTCTGGTGAGATAGCCCTAACCAATTTGGAATAGCCATCACTTTGAATATGACCAAAAAATATTGCCACATCTAACAGACCTACTATTCACAGGTGTAGCTGTCCACTCTGGGTCAAGAGTCACAGGTAGTACCGTTTACTGTTACTTACGGTAACAGGCATAGCCCAACCTGACATAGACCAATAAGAAAGCATTAGTTATTTACCATGACCTTTAACCTCTTTGACCCCAATATCAATAGTCTTTTTTCTTGCCCCAAGTGCTAGCCATGCAAAGTTTAGTTCAGGTATGTTATGTAGGAGTAATGGTATTGTGTGTAAACCACATTGGTATGATATGGACTGACAGACGGATCGACGAACAAATGGACAGACATCAAAATATATTGCCATATCTAGGAGATCCATGTACCTAATACACATAAATATACAAATAAAAAAGCACCCCACCCCACTGCCTTCCAGAACATTACCTCCACCCAGAAGTAACCTTTACCCCGAATTTACCCCAAATCCCCAATTTTTATGTCCCTACATTAACCCTACAATTAACGCCCCCATGCAGTCCCAAATGCGAAATGTTTAATGAGTACTGCAATCCCCTAGTACCCGCCTATAACACACACTCTACCCACAAGTAAACAAATATAATCAGAAATACACATACACATCAATCATACACATACACATCAATCATACAAGTAAACATCACACAAACTGAAAGAAGAAAAGAAAGATTTACAAATAAATATGCATAAATGTAAATGGGAAAATGTCATACACAAATACACAAATAAACAAATACAATCACAAACACAGATACACATCAATCATACACATACACAGCATTAATCATACAAGTAAACATCATGCAAAAATGAAAGAACAAAAGAAAGATTAACAAATGAATATGCATCAATGTAAATGGGAAAATGTCATACACAAATAAACAAATATAATCACAAACACACATACACATCAATCATACAAGTAAACATCATGCAAACTGAAAGAAGAAAAGAAAGATTAACAAATAAATATGCATCAATGTAAATGGGAAAATGTCATACACAAATAAACAAATACAATCACAAACACACATACACATCGATCATACACATACACATCAATCATACAAGTAAACATCACGCAAACTGAAAGAAGAAAAGAAAGATTAACAAATAAATATGCATAAATGGAAATGGGAAAATGTCATACACAAATACACAAATAAACAAATACAATCACAAACACACATACACATCAATCATACACATACACATCAATCATACAAGTAAAGATCACGCAAACTGAAAGAAGAAAAGAAAGATTAACAAATAAATATGCATAAATGGAAATGGGAAAATGTCATAAACAAATACACAAATAAACAAATACAATCACAAACACAGATAGAGACATACACATCATTAATCATACAAGTAAACATCACGCAAAAATGAAAGAACAAAAGAAAGATTAACAAATGAATATGCATCAATGTAAATGGGAAAATATCATACACAAATAAACAAATACAATCACAAACACAGATACACATCAATCATACACATACACAGCATTAATCATACAGGTAAACATCATGCAAAAATGAAAGAACAAAAGAAAGATTAACAAATGAATATGCATCAATGTAAATGGGAAAATGTCATACACAAATAAACAAATATAATCACAAACACACATACACATCAATCATACACATAGACATCAATCATACAAGTAAACATCACGCAAACTGAAATAAGAAAAGAGAGATTAACAAATAAATATGCATAAATGTAAATGGGAAAATGTCATACACAAATACACAAATAAGCAAATACAATCACAAACACATATACACATCAATGATACACATACACATCAATCATACAGATAAACATCATGCAAAAATGAAAGAACAAAAGAAAGATTAACAAATAAATATGCATCAATGTAAATGGGAAAAAGTCATAGACAAATAAACAAATATAATCACAAACACACATACACATCAATTATACACATACACATCAATCATACAAGTAAACATCACGCAAACTGAAAGAAGAAAAGAAAGATTAACAAATAAATATGCATAAATGGAAATGGGAAAATGCCATACACAAATACACAAATAAACAAATATAATCACAAACACACATACACATCAATCATACAAGTAAACATCACACAAACTGAAAGAAGAAAAGAAAGATTAACAAATAAATATGCATCAATGTAAATGGGAAAATGTCATACACAAATAAACAAATATAATCACAAACACACATACACATCAATCATACACATGGACATCAATCATACAAGTAAACATCACGCAAACTGAAAAAAGAAAAGAAAGATTAACAAATAAATATGCATAAATGGAAAAAGGGAAAATGTCATACACAAATACACAAATAAACAAATACAATCACAAACACAGATACACATCAATCATACAAGTAACATCACGCAAAAATGAAAGAACAAAAGAAAGATTAACAAATAAATATGCATCAATGTAAATGAGAAAATGTCATACACAAATAAACAAATATAATCACAAACACATATACACATCAATCATGCACATACACATCAATCATACAAGTAAACATCACGCAAACTGAAAGAAGAAAAGAAAGATTAACAAATAAATATGCATAAATGGAAATGGCAAAATGTCATACACAAATACAGAAATAAACAAATACAATCACAAACACACATACACATCAATCATACAAGTAGACATCATGGAAACTGAAAGAAGAAAAGAAAGATTAACATACAATACAAATAGATAACATGTACATATACACACCCCTGCTGGCACACAAGACATCACCTTCTATGGGACCCAGACCTCAACCTTGACATGAATTTTTGCAATAATTCCGAAACATGGATAATCACAATATCAGTGGTATAGGACCTTGACCTTAATCTATGCAATAACATTGTCCACTCTGGGTCAACAGTCACAGGTAGTACCGTCTACTGTTACTTACGGTAGCAGGCGTAGCCCGACCTGACATAGACCAATAAGAAAGCATTAGTTATTTACCCTGACCTTTATCCTCTTTGACCCCAATATCAATAGACTTTTTTCATATCACATGGCACAACATACAGTATCTTTCCAGACACAGGTGTAGCTGTCCACTCTGGGTCAACAGTTCTTCCTTACCCTAAGTGCATGCCATCCACAATGTTTGGTAACTGTAGATGGTGGAGAACTAAAGTAATTGTGTGGAAACCAGGCTGGCAACAAATGGACTGACAGACAGATAAATGGATGAACAACATCAGAACATAATATGATCTGCTTTATGGCAGGCATACAGAAAAAGGCAAACATACAAATAGCCATAAATACATGCATGTACACATTCCACAACAGACACACAAACATACACACCCAAAGTCTATGGTTTGGAGGAAGAAGCATTGATGAGACACCAGGCACCTCTCCTTCCCCACTGAAAACTCCCTCGTCATCAGCCACTGCCACTGACGATGGCCCCATGGTCTGGACATCGCAGTCCAGGTAGGCACCTAAAATCGCCAGGTCTGACAGTACCTCACACATTGCTGGTACTACAGAATCACTTTCTCCTCCATCCTCCAGATTCACCGCAAGCGGCTCCTCCAGAATCACCTCCAAGACAGGGGTAGGGCTTAACAGGGGTGGGGTTGGCAGGTCCAGCAGAGGTGAAACATCAACAATAGTCTCCTCACCTCTCGCCAGTTCTGAAGTCTGCATCTGAAAGAGATTTTTTAAAGTATATTAGCAAAAATAGACTATGTAGAGCAACTCTACCATCAGTTACCCAAATGAGAGGATTAAAGAAAAAAGCAGAGAAAAGTTTCTGAGGCTGTATTATTTGTGATGAGAACAAAGTCATATGATTGTTCCTAATATGTACAACCATAAAATTAATGTTGGGTGTTATTCCAATAAGAATAAGTTAACTGGTGTGATTGACCCACATCCTATACATCTTATTGGTATATATTAATTCTGCATTGTCAATGTCTGTGTTCAAACAGATGCTTAAAATCTTTAAGACTTTCAAAATTTGATTTTACTGAGAACACTATTTATATTTTGAAAAACTGTCTCCTATTTGTCTACATCAGACTTCTCATTACTTTTAGTCATAGCATTTGCTATACTGTTAATAATAATATTATTATCATATGCAATGTCATTGCTTGTCATATACTGTACATTGTAAAATTCACTTTTGGAACTCGTGCACCTAGAATCTTTAGTCTATGATGGATCTGTATGATTTCTGGCTGTTTTGTGTGAACCAGACTAAAAATGAGGACATACAGTGTATATCTGAAAACACAGGAGTCAAAAGTGCACATTATTTTTAAAATTGGTCAAATTTTACCTCTTTTATTGAACAAGCAATATCCAAAACCTTTGCATGAATAAAAATTTGACATGAACTGCTAATTATGAGAAAAAGTCAAAATTCTCTATATTTTGTAAATTAAACCTGAAGATGATCTATATTTATCAAATTAAACAATATGAAGTTTTACTGTAAAAATAAATATCATTGAGGTGCCCATTAATTTGTCTGTCATAGTCTTAAAGAACAGGAGATAAAACATTTTACTATTCATCATACAATATGACATGTATATGTTGCAGTTACCAAACAATCATTTTGGTGTGTGGAATTAACCTGTATGGTCTGGTTATCTAACAGTTTGATCTGAACATTGTAAGCAGTTCATGTCAACAGGTCACTGGGCAAATGCAGGTTAAATTCTGATAAACCAATAGCAAATGCCATGTGATTGACAGAACAGAAATCCCGTTGACCCAAGACCCGTTTCTGACACAGAAACCTCCACAAGAAGTGGTTATGGCATCCAGGCCAATAGAATTTGATGACAACATCATTATCACCAGCCACAAGCAAAATCCACTAAGCTTTTGTATCACCTGTGCCCTCCAGTGATAATATTTCCTTGTTTCTCATGAATATGCATAAACATGCTTAACTAAATATGTCAGTGAAAGAGGTTTTAATCCTTGGGTCAAAGTCAAGTCGTTACCTGGGGTGGGAACTGGTCATAATGCTTGATTTTATCAGAGAAACAGACCTTTCTCAATTTGATAACATTATCATCAGTGTTGGAGGAAATGATGTTAACAACAACATTAAGATTGAACAAATTGAAGACAATTTTTACCACATTCTGAATAACATCTACTTGGACAACCCAGCTTCTAAGGTATTCATTTGCACAGTTTCTCCAAGAACTGACAACGGTGTTCGAAACCCGAATGCCTTAATAGGACACCTATGCACTGAATGGGACCACAAAATGATTGATATTGAAAATGCATTTGTTATAAAATCTGGCTTGACGCTGGAACACCTTTTGGCTAAGGACAGAACCCATTTAAACAAAAAGGGACTTTCACACTCTCTGTATGCAATAAATGAACATGTTCCAATACTCAAAGGCAAATACATTAATCAAAGATACGACAGACCAAGATAACACTTTCAACAAACCAGACAAGCTAGGGAGGTGCTATAATTGAACCTGGGCATGGCTTTGATGCATGCAGACATACTGTGAAAATTCAATGCCATAACTGTTTGGAATATGGACACCAGGCCAAACACTGAAATGTTTCACCCTAGCAACAGGTGCTAGGCTTATGGCTATGAAGATAGTGCCCTTTTCATGAGACATAATTTCTCTACTGCTTCAAGACAAACCTTTGGAACTCAACTGGGTGATGATGCCCATGTTGTTTCCTTAAAGACCTCAGTTAAACATTTTAATTCTCAAACTGACAACTGTGATGGATGTTTTGAATGTGGAAGTACATATGTGTTTGTGAATGTTCTAACAAAGACTACATGCATGCTTCAAGAAGTGTAAAAAATGTCAGGGTGGAACTAAACTCCTTGTCTGACCCTCCTAGGAATATTTACTTTAAGGACATATTAGATCTAGGAATTAATGGAAAAGGTCTACACATTGGATATATAAATATACAAGGTCTGAATAACAAGTTAGACCAACTGAATTTATTATTATCAGCTAAGGTCAATTCTGTCCATATTTTGGGTTTAACAGAAACAAAGTTAAATGACAATCATGCAAATGACTTTTTGTTGATTGATGGTTATGGCACACCAATCAGACGTGATAGAGGTTCAGGGGATGGAGGTGTTGTTGTTTATGTAAGAAATGGTTTATCAGCTGAAAGGAGAAATGATCTAGAATCAGATGAAACTGAAGCAATATGGATCCAGGTAAATCAATCAAATACAAAGCCATTCCTAGTGGGCTTTGTCTATAAGTCCCCTTCTGCGAAGGTCGGAATGGAATGAGCATTTTGAAAAGCAACTAGATAAAGTGATTGATGACCAAAACGAAATATACATTTTAGGTGACTTCAACAGGGATCTTATGAATAATTAGATTAAAAGAAATTGGTTGAATTTCACAAAAACGTTTGGTCTAACCCGATTAGTGGACCAACCAACACGAGAAACTGATCACTCAAAAACTCTAAAGGATCATATCTATAGAAATATGGAAGAAAAATGTAACAAAAATACATATTCCTACGATAGGTCCTAGTGATCACTTCCCTATTTTTCTAACCAGAAAATCTGGCTTAAAAACAGGTGTAAAATCCAAAACTCATAAAACCATAACATATGGATCATTTAAGCATTATGATGAAGACAAATTTCTGGAAGATCTCAGTATTGTTCCTTGGAGTTAGTATCTATGTTTGATGATGTGGATGATGCTCTTGATGTATGGACTCCAATTTTTACACAAGTGGTAGATAAACATTTACCGATGAAAACACCAAGTAAAACAGGACTTCCAACCTGATTGATTAACTCCTGACATTCTCGACGGCATGAAAACTCGTGATTATTTCAAATCTGTAGTCAACAAGCACCTTACAAAACATGGAGAAATAAAGTAACCAAAATGATCAATGGAGCAAAGAAGAATTACTATCAGTCTACTTTAGAAAATAATTGCAATACGAATTCTATGTGGAAAGTTTTTAACAAACTAGGTGCAGGCAAACGGTCCACATGATCATCCAAAATCCAACAACTTAGTCAGGAATGCCAGATTATTGATGAGGATGTTGAAACAGCAAATACATTCAATGAATTTTTTGTTAGCATAGCTTCCAGAATTAGGAACCCATTGTAAACTCAAATCATGATAAACTAAGAAATTTCTGTTCAGAAAAAAATTCCACCTGACACAAAACATTTTTATCTCTGCGATACCAAATGAAAAAGTTTTAAAATGTTTGCAAACTACTGCAACAACGAAATCAACAGGCCTATATAATATTGGACCACATCTCCTGAGGGCTGCTGCAAACATAATATTTGATAGCATAGCTTACATATGTAATCTAAGCATATCCACCTCAGTGTTTCCCCAGACATGGAAATTGGCAAAAGTTACCCCCATTCACAAGTCTGGCAGCAAAGAAGATGTCAATAACTACAGACCCATATCTATATTACCAACTCTGTCCAAACTACTTAAAAAGCATGTCCATGACAATCTTTAGATGTACCTATCAAACTATAATTTAATTCATCAAAACCAATCAGGGTTCCGAGAAAACCACTCTTGTGAGACAGCCTTGGTCTCCATGATACCGTAGATAGATGGATTACTGCCTTGGATCAGGAAAATTAGTTGGATCCATACTAGTTGATGTTAGAAAAACTTTTGACCTTGTTGATCATGATATTCTCATCAATAAATATAACATTTATCAATGTGACAATTCAACGACTGATTGGTTAACATCTAACAATGAGAAAACTGTGTCAAAATAAATAGCAGTTTTTCTAAAGAAGAACCAATTACATGTGGAGTACCACAAGGATCAATCCTGGGCCCACTCCTCTTTCTCATTTTCATAAGTAATCTACCACTGAAAACAGGCAACTGTATTTCATCTACTGACTTGTATGCAGATGACACCACTCTATCAGATTTCAAACAGCTAAAATCAGACCTAGAGGTCTCCCGTCAGACAGCTTTACTTAGAATTGATTCCCGATGTAAGGAAAATGGCATGAAAGTAAACACGGATAAGACTAAAGTATTAATGATTACTACCCCAAAAAAAAATAGCGAAATTGGAAAATAACAATTTGAATCTAAGTTGAATGAAATTGGTCTACAAATGGTAACCCATGACAAAATCCTTGGGGTGATGGTTGACAACAATTTGCAATGGAATGAACATATTCAAGTCATATGTCATAAAGTCAATTCATGTCTCTGGTTATTAAGCAAGATATGGCCATATCTATCAACTAAACATAGGTTAATATATTACAAAAGGTAGTATACATCCATACCTAGACTACTGTATTGTTGTCTGGGGAAACACTTCTGACAAGAATATTTGCAAATTATTCCGCTTGCAAACTCATCCTAGATAATGCTGAAAACATCCCAAATGCAATGAATAATATTAAAATGTTAGCAGTAAGTGAACGAATATTTTTGAGAAAGGCTAGACTTATGCACAAAGTTTCAAACAATATGACCCCATCATATCTCAAAAAACTATTTCATACTAGAAAACAAGGCAACACTCCCAATTTAAGATCAATTTCAGCTAACCACCTCTGCATTCCAAAACCAAATAAAGAACTCTTTAAGAAAAGTTTTAAATATTCAGGGTCACTAATTTGGAATTGAATCCCAAAGGAAATTATAGAAAGTATAAATATAAATGCATTTAATTATCATCTAATTCAATGGATGAAAGTGGAACCTGTTTGATTTGACAAATACATTACAACTTACAGTATAAATTCTCAAACCTTCCATTTTGTTGTCTCACAATTTTTGTACTGTATATAGGGTACACAATGTACCTAGTTGGATCATGTTCTTACAAAACTTTCTGTTTATTATGTCCATATATACATGTAGCTTATTATCAATGCTTTATTATTATTATTATTATTATTATTATGCAACTATGTACATGTACTCTGTATGTAAATATGCATATAATAGAGGGCCACAAGGAGGATTAGTTCCATGCAACTAATTGTGTCACCCTCTTTAAATAAAGTCATTATTATTATTATTATTATCATTGCGAGAAAGTAAAATATTCTTGCAATGCTGACCCAAGATGGCATACTGCTTGAATGAGCCAATCCATGTTTCTCTTTCAAACACAGTCACTTGTCGATCAATAGAGGGCACTTTCATTGATGTGTAGGGATTGTTATATTCCATGGTTAATGATACATTTTTGTTTATGTACATTCATGAAAAATTAAGAAATCTTGTCACAGGCATCCACAGGTGAAAAGGTGTAACAGATTGTCACCCATGGCTTGCAATGATGAGACAGAATAGACATTATCATAAGGCCAAAAAAAACAACAAATGTGTGTTTCCGGTTGGCTGACCGTCCGTGTTTCTCATTGCCGACCCTAGCACTTTTTTTCCCCCCCATGGTATAAAACCTACACTAATTTTAAAACCAGTGTAATAGGAAACACATTTTTTGTGGGCCTAATCTGAAGCAGAAATGTTAAGTGCATTTGTGTTATAGTGTATAGATTATTATTTTTCTTTTAATTCATTAATTTCCTTTTTTGGAGTAGGAATTTAATATTTTTTTTACTACAGAATGAACCTGGAAGCAAAGTGCAAACATGTATATTGTGATTGCATGTGCTGGGGTGGGACTAGAGAATTGTATCCCATCCTCATTAAGAATATTTGTAAATATACACTACAAGTTTAGCATATATATTATAACACAGAAATTCACAACACCCCTGTGTACTATCATGTGGCAGCCTTTTCACAGGGCAAGATGACGGTGCCATCAGTCGGTATTTTATTGCAATCTGTAGGGATGAGTATTCCAGTTGATTGTACAGTCTGTATTTTATTGCAATCTGTAAGGGATGAGTATTCTGGTTGATGTACAGTCTGTATTTTATTGCAATCTGTAGGGATGAGTATTTGGGAGATATAGAGTAGTTTTGTTACTGAATCCTCCAAAAATCTCAATGTTTCTCAATCAAAGTTGAAAACAGAAATGAAGTCCAAGAGACATTGGTAATTTTTTATTGTATCAGTCTGCAAAACAGAGCTTCAGGTTTTTTTAATCAGTTCGTGGTCATAGTACTGGGGACGAGTCACAATTACAGAAAACACTCTGTTATCAATAGAATCAGCAGCTACAACTCCTTGAACTAAATTATTAAAATATAAAGCAATTATCTCAGTTCCGTTAGGCTGAAAATCATTGTATTGGGGCTCTTACAAGTCACTTATTCCCTGCGCTGAATTTTCAAACAATGAATATGGAGAAGAGACATAGTACTACTGTTCCCCATTCATAGGTCACATGCTTCACTTTGCACAAAGTTTATAGCTTTCAATACAATTAGGCAGATGATCTTCATAAGACTGAGGGACCTAAAAATGGGGCCAGAGCTGGGGGCTGAGTATTAATAATTTATCAGTGTCTTTTAAAAGCTTCAAAATGAAAATGCCTCAATTCATTGGCAGGGCTCAAGATTTCTTCAGGCAAATTAGAAAACACATTTTTTGACAGGGCAGATGGGGATCATCACTTAGAATAGGGGAGGGGCCAAATCCAGATTTAAAACAGAACGTGTGTCTGATTTTTTTACCTCTAAAGATCATTGTAAGCTAATAACCTGACAAACTGAGAATAGCTATAATTATTGAGAGAGAGAGAGAGAGAAGAGAGAGAGAGAGAGAGAGAGAGAGAGAGAGAGAGAGAGAGAGAGAGAGAGAGAGGTTAGTGTTTTTGTTATCATGAAGTGCTGTTTGTTTTTTTTGTTTTTGTTATCAATTTCTTAATGCTGGTCTATCTAAAAAGAAAAAATGAAAGCTAAAGCTTGTGTAAAATAATTACACACAATTTTTAAAAAATTCCAAAGGCACCCATTCATTGACTTCAAAAAGAAATAAAACTGGGTATTAAAAAATTGTTCTTGTATTTGTCTGTACATTTTTATTCATGATTTTAACCATTCAGAATATCACAAAATTAATAATAGGGTTTAGCAGTTTACAGAAAAAAATTAAAATGATACCAAATTTGACTTAATTTAATGGCTGGGTACAGTTAGTTGGTTGGGTTTAATGGCATTTTTAACACATTTTTGGCTATATCATGCTGACGAAATGGGAGCCAAGTGCCCTTCTGAAGACACACCAAGGCAGCCAACCCAGGCTGGCCTGGGCAGGTATTGAACCTGCAATTTTTTTTTAAAATTATGGTTATTGCAAAGAAAGGATTTTATATTCATGTTTAACCCTGTATGTAACCCTTATAGTTAGAATTAACTTACATAAACCTTGTGCCGATTACAGCAAAATTTATTAAGCTTTCAAATGATACCAAATAGGACTCGAATTAATGAAAGATAAATAAATGCATAAAATAGATGGGTATGTATTTTGACAGTTTGTGACTAAAAAAAGGAAGAGGTTATTTCAAAAACAGAATTTTATACTCATGTTTAGACCCTGGATATAGCCCTTAGAATGTTTAGACCCTGGATATAGCCCTTACAATTAAAATTAGCTTTATGAAAGCTTGTGTAGTTTATAGTATAATTATTTAGCATTTTAATGATATCAAATATGACTCAATTTAATGAAAGATGAAGAAATCAATAAAATTGGGGCAATGGAGATATTACCCCACCCTCCACCTGACTTGATTTCCTCAAAAAATTTCAAAGAAACATACAAATGATAATACCATTTTTATTTCCATGTTAAGTATCAATATATCCAAGAGATATCACTGAATCAAACAACTAAACTGCATTTCAAGATGCAAGATCAAGCCACATGTTCTTGCATTAGATTCCCAATATGGCTGCACCCATTGTGCTCTTGCTTTATTATGCACTGCCATGTGATGTTACAGGAGTGAACAAGCACATGTTTTAATTTTTGCCCCCCCCCCTGCCTACAATACAAAAGTCACAAAAGTTCACAATCATGTAGTAGGATAATGATCTTTAAGAAGGAGCCATAAAGTTGCAGGCAGACATCCACGGTAATAAAGTTTAATTGCCCTATCTTAAAGATCATTACATGAAGAGTGAAAATAAAGGGGTATTTTTTAGAAGAAAAAAAAAAGAAACTAATTAGTGACCTTGACCTTGGAGATGAACCTTGACCATGATACATGTTGTACGTCTCCACTGCAGAGGATGCTGGTAGACATTACTGATCGATACATGAATAACAAATGCTTAAAGACCGCCAATGAAAAGATTAATTATGAGATGTCAAAGTGATTTCAATCCGATAGCAAACAAGAGTCTACAGTCTAAAAGAATTTCCAGGAATTCACGTTAAGATCATTTCTTCTTTTTAACTGCTAAGTGTTGAAACTACAAAATTTCAAATATACCTACTGTGGGTGCCATATTGGATGTATGGTCGGCATCATTTTCTTTCAAGACAAACCATACACCATTAGAAGACTTCTGGTGAAAACCCCTTTGCCAATATGACCATCCATTCAGGAGAATTTGTTACAAGATTTCTATAATTTCATTGTGGCAGCATACTGAATGTCTGTTAGGTCAGCATTTTCATTTAGGACCAACTAGATATCATAAAAAGCCTTTTTGTGAAAACACTATCATGATATGCCTATCAATTTTAGAAGAGGAGCAATAACAAGATTTTCAAGATGGCCACCATGGTGGCCATATTGGATGCTACGTCAGAATTTTCATTCAGGACTAACTGTTGTATTTTCTGTATGTCTCAGACACTGTTTAAGGACACCAGGCTTTTTTGTAGCCAAAATCACTGTCTTGCCTCCTGCTGTCTTGGACACAACTTTAAAATAATTTTTATTTATGTACTTTTGTTTTTGGACACAAATGCAGTTATACTGTGATAAGACTGACAAATACCACTTCAGAAAGTTGAGAAATAGATTGCTTTGTAATCAGAAATAAATACGACAAGTTACATTTATAATTATAATTGTGACAAATTTGGAGAGCCACATTTCACTATTCGTAACCTCAATAACACTGATATATGGAATAACATTGTTTAAAACTAAATTACTCACTGTGGATAAAAAAATCTAAATCATAAAAGGCATTAGAGATGTTAGAGATAAGCATTCAAGTGAAAGTCTTCATCTCAAAGAGTTTGTGCAATACCTCCATTGTGGATAATCATAAAACCTGCAGCTAATCATGTACCATCGCATATGTAAGAATTGGTTTCAGTGAACTATAATGTATTTAAAAGAAATTGAAGAAAAAAGAAAAAAAACATCTTTGGATTATGAATTTTTAAGTATTAAAATGTAAATTAGTTTGGTACTAGTTTTATGAAAGTTTTGGTAACAGACTGCACAAACTGGAATTGGTTGATTGGCCCATACATGACTGGGTGCAGGTTTTCATCTTATCCACAGTGGAGGTGTTAATTTTCAAGATGATGACCTTCACTTTAATGGTTTTCTCCTCTAATAATGGGTGGGTAATGTTATTTTGTCATATCAGTGTCAGCAAGCTAATAAATAGTTAACCCTTTACTTCACAGCATATGTTGCTTTTCAGGCTGTCACTATAGATGTGCCAAAACAACAATGTGCAGTGTGCTATAAATAGAACATGTTTACCTAAATGATTCCATGTAAATTATAATGCCCACCTGGAAAAATTTAGAGTGTAGTATATGTAAAGTTCAATCATATATTGTAACCATTTTTCCTTTTTTTTGCACTTATGTGTATTCTATAGATAGGTTTCTGTATTTATGTGTTATCTATAGATAGGTTTCTGTATTTATGTGTTATCTATAGATAGGTTTCTGTATTTATGTGTTATCTATAGATAGGTTTTTGTACTTGTGTGTTATCTATAGATAGGTTTTCGTATTTATGTGTTATCTACAGATAGGTTTATGAGTATAATATTATCAATATAGTTGATTAATTATTCTTTACTGAAGTATTTTCAATATGCTTTAAAATCCTGAGAGAATTCATTCACTGGCAAGTCAGTGAAGCTGTGTGACCAATCATAGATGACCTTCTCAGCCTCAAAATCTACCAGATCATTCTCTCTGTCTGTATCACTAAATTATCTGAATTTGAAAATTATCAAAATCAGAGTTGCTTACATCAGTATCAGAGCCTACATCTGACTTATTGAAACCATTATAGTCATAATTCTAATCATCCAAACTCAAAAAAGTACTGAACGAAGTGTGCATACCATATTTCCCGAATAACGCAAGTTATTTTACCTAATTTCTTATTTTCAAGAGGGATGCATGTTTTACAGAAATAAAGAAAAAAATGATTTTTTTTTATCCCAGGTCAATCTTGATCAAGGCACTAAAACTGCCTTCACATCACATTCACTCCTTGTGAAATATTAAATTTGTTGCATTGTAACTAAACTGCCTATTAGCCTTTTTAAAGAATTAAATATGCTTACAAACCTCGATTGTCTCGTGCTTTCAGTGCTTATGTAATATCTTTTTCATGACTAAAGTTTGTTTGTAATGGCAACATTGACCACATATCAAGAAGCAAAATAGTAAATGAATGTATGAAATTGGTGAATACTTTTTTCTTGGAAAATAAACTTTGTTTTTTAGTTCTATTTCTCATCTTAAATAACAGCATTTGATATTCTTCATGACTATAGGTCATCACTTACTTCAATTGACATCACTGGGGTCTTTTCAAAGTAATCAGCAACATCTCAAGTTTTGATGTTCTAAACATGATTATATGTACATTGCTTTGTCCAAGTGCAATTGATTTTACTTTTCTTTCGAAAATAAACTTGGTTCTTTATTTTATTTCTCATCTTAAACAACTGTATTATATACTTTTTTGTTACAATACAGTGATCAATGTCAATGTCTAATTGCCTCCGCTTGGTATTAATAAAAGTAATCAGCGCCAGTTAAAGCTTGGACATGCCAAACATGATTACAAAGCACTTTTCTTTCTAAATTCTAAGCCTGTGACATGGAGATATATTTCAAAGGTGTCATGGTAGTCTAAACAAGTATAATACTGGTCCTGAACTTTCACATACACTGTAGCATCTTGTGTTTGATCAGACAAAGTATCAACATAGGTCCTGTAATAAACTTGTACACTACACAAAAACATTGGCTAACCTTTGCTGCCTATGCAGAAGCACATGGTAACAGAGCCACTGGGAAGGGAGTTCAATGTAAGAGAGTCTTCGGTTTGGGAGCAGAGAAGAATGACCAATGAGGACATACAAGCAGACTTTTCCTGAAGAACAAGATGAAGAGGAAGTTGAAGGGTTTTGATGCAACAGACTGAACGTCTATCAATACAGGCAAACCTTAAATGAGCCCATTTAAGAGCCAACGGAAAAAATCAGAAAGATTTATTTTCAATACTGCCACCGTTTTTTTGTTCTTTCGTTCATTATATTTTTAAAATAATTAATGGGCACAATTAGGTTGCCATGTACTGATAGAAGATCAGTAAAACAGCCAAGCACTCTTTTTTATTGTAAAAATTCAAATGGTGTGTAACAATTGAACAATCAGTACAAAACTATCCAAAAGAATTAAGTCTTGTGTGCAACTATGAAAATGAAAAGCAAATATCAAGATTTTAAAATGTAGTGCCACGACGCATGGGTTATGGCAGCAACAAAGTTTTTTTTTTTTTACCTAATTCTGGTCAAAAATCAGGGTGCACATGAATGCACACAAAAGTACGGTATATATTTTTTCCAATCATGGCTAATTTCAGTTTTGGGCAACCACTCACAACCTGAGGGCCTAGCCCACTTTCTCTATCTTTTCTTCACAAGTTAATACATTATTTGACCAAAGAGACCTACTGTTACAAGAACTGTAACGATATCCTCATGAGGCCTAGCTGTGGTCCTGCATTTCAAGTTTATTCAATGACTTAGCAGGCATGGTTTCACCAACTTTTGCATGTAAAGATTTTTAGTGGCATTTATTCCAGCATATACAGCTTTACAAATCAAAGAACTGCATTTAATAGTCTTAATTATTTTGGATGAAAAAGAAATTGACTACAGTCTCCAACAATGTAGGAATTTAACTTTTTGTTAACACAATACAAAAAGCAATTTTGAAATTTAGATGATTACATAGGCAATATGTTATTAATACGCTAAGTGGTTGTTGAAACTTTATTATTAGGAAAAATATTTTTAAAAAAGCATTGTCCCATAATTTATAAGGGAAATGATATAGAACAGAAACTCAGTGCCCCAATATGCTCTCTCTATCTGTAACAGCAAACAAGGCCAATCTTAATGGAGACTACTTCAACTATCAGTGGATGGCAACTCTGACCTATTATTTCTTCTGTCCTGATTAAACCCTGTGGTTCTGGAGTGAGGAGACCACAGTGGTATATAAATTCCTATTTCATTTTTGACAAATTACTGTGTGGGTATATATATAGATATATATTATATATATATATATATATATTTTTATATATACTATATATATATATATATATATATATATATATATATATATATATGCTAATTTCCTGTCCACCTCTCCAAGGTTTCCTATACCACACTACAATTTTGAGCTACAATATGGATTTCAGATATGTCTCACCACTCCAATTAGTTATTCTTATTTTGACTCTTTCCATCCTCCCTTTATTCTCTCTCCTCAGCCATTCTAAATACACAGTAATCCTATATCACATACAATTCCCCACTTCAATAATATACAGAATATGATTGAATAACCCTTACTAAATGAAGGGATGGGACCCACAGACCACCTAGGAACTAATGATTGTCAGACCCATCATATTAGCGAAGAATATGACCCCATTTACCCAATTTGTCATTGTTTTCCTGACATCCACAACCTTATCTTTTCAACTGTCCCCTGATGTTGACATGTTTTCCAAATTCCTCCCTCCCCCTCATCTTGCTAATTTGAAAACCTGATAATGATAACTGTCGATTCTGTCATTTGGTCATACAACTGCAAAAGAAGGCACAGTGGTACAGAGCTATTTTACACATGAAACTGAGGCAGCTCCATCCCATAGAATGTGTGGAAGAACAGAGGAGGGACTCTTTCATAATCCTCCACACTGTCCAGTTCACATCATTGTGTGCCAAAATGAAAAATTGTATGAGCTGTACT